>CM076578.1:968499489-968706217 GCA_034641835.2 Pinus albicaulis
TCATAAAATGCGTTATTTTGTAGGGCAATTGTAGTGGAGAGTCAATTACCAAGTTATTTGATGCAGGAATTCTGCTAGAGAGCAGATCCCGCATATAAGAACACAACTGCTTCAACAAATCTGAAAAATACTCAAATTTTCTACAATAAAATCATGGAAAACATCCAACTCAATAGAACGTGAAAGAGAAGAAGAGCCATACAAATCAACTCCATAAACTATATTAAAATTTTGTGGCCACATTTTACATTGGGCAGCCTCTTGGCTCTTTGCCCTTTAAACCACTCCTCACTCACTCCCCTCAGATCTTCAACTATTCAAGTGTGTTCTCCTCACAAAAACCACTCATATTTATACATAAATAATAAATTTAATTCACTCCAAAAATCTCTCCACCTAATCCTCAACTAAATCTAATTTAAATACATTTTGGGTGTGGACTCAACAAAGTCCCGCATATAGCATTCCTACTCCCTAATTTTGCTACTTAATTCTATTTTCTCTCATATCCTTTTAATTAATAAAATAATATTTACAAAATCCTCACTTTTCTAATTTATCTCCTATTTTATTTAAAAATAACAAATTAATAAATAAAATAATTAAAATGTCACACCCCCCTTTATTTACATAATTAAAATGGAAATTGGCCTTGATGCTCCTGCATCAGACTCCCAAGGTTGAAATTTAACATGATCGCCTGATCATGTGTTCGGATCTGTGTATGCTTGGATCCCATATCTTGTGCTGCAACTTCCCACTTGTCGTTGCTTCTATCTGTTGTTCTTCTCCAGGTTTCCACACTTTATGCTGCATCGCCCCATTGAATATGCTTTCAAAATCTTCTGCTGTCTTTATTTTGCTGCTTTTATTTGTTTTACTGCTACTGGACTCTTTCATGATACTTTCATCATCATCCACCTCATCAGTTCAATTTCTCTGTCTAATATATTTTCTCCAGCATATGCAATAAAACCTGTACTCACAAAACAATTGTTAGAATAAAAAACATAAGGCTTCAGTGCCCCTTCCACTGCTGCTGGCAACATTTCAGTATGCTGCTCTAAAATTCCCTTGTCCATCAGCACATCAGTATGTTGATTCAATTCCTTTGTGAGACTATCAGTTAGTCCCTCCTGCACATTATCCGTTTGAAAAATGTTTCCTTGTTCTGTGTCTTTCAGTGACTCTTCCTAAACATAGATCCTCTGCTTTTCCAACTCTCTCCTCTGAAGATCTAACTTCCGATATAACTGAACAATCTCAACTGGAGTAGAACTCAGAAATTTTACACAATTTTCCCTTCCTTCACTTGCTATTGAACAATCATCATATGGTCCTTCTTTCCCTGCTTCAATATTCTGCCGAATATTTCCATAAGACCCCTCTATCTTCATTCCTTCCTGAGATCTTGCTATTTCAGCATCATTTCGAAAAAATTCCAGATTCAACTCTTCTTCCTTAACAAACTTCAAAGTTTGTTCAACACTTTGTGATGTACCTGTAATCACCCACCAATCATTAGTCTTAAACACATAAGACTTTGTGGTCTCACTGAATGCTTCAGTCGACATCTCTCTTTGTTGCTCTGAATCCTTTCTTTGATTAAATTTTTCTGTAGATTTCCATTCTGTCTCATCACTGCTTATATTCTCCCTCTAGCAATCTTCCTGAATTTTCCTGGTTTCAACATCATTACATTGTAAAAAAATTTCTGCAATCCCATTAAACAAATACACTTGTTTACCTCCTTGGAATTTTCCTTCAGCATTTCCACTCTGTTCCTGTTCCATAACAGCTTCAACTTGATGTATTACTCCAAACAAGAAGTCATTTGTGATTTCTTCCTATTGTAACCAATCAACACATTCCTCTTCTGAAAGGAATTCTCTACCAGACTTTACCTCAAGAATTTCATTCTCCTTTGTGATAGTTCCATCATATTGTTCATCGTCTTTCGCATATCCTGCAAACATACATGAACTGTGAGAAAAATTGCAAGGCTTCATAGCCTCATCTATTTCTCTCACCATCACCTCTTCAGATGCTTCTGAACTATCCCAATAGTTCATGAGATCCTCCTCACTGATCTCTTCACCTAGAATTTCACCATGTTCCGGGCCACAAATGGAAACATCCATTTTTAACTCAGCCTCTCTGAGTTCTTCACAACTCAACATCTGCTCGAGCTTCCTCAGCTCTTCCATCAACTGTATGTTTACCTGCTTTTCCCTTCTTGCATGTAGCTTCTGCCACTTCACCTTCCTTTTCATGGTCCAACCATGTGTCTGGTTTCTCATATTTTCCTGTAACAACTTCATTAACAATTCCAGGTGAATTGTTATCTCGACCTTCTCCCGCTCATACTCTTCATCAGATCTCCGAAATGACTATCAACAGTCATCTTCCCCTCTTTTTTGAACTGCATCTGTTCACGTGTGGACTTCATTTAATCCCCTTCCCCTGCAATCCTTCGCACTTTTCATTCACCAAAATGAAACTTCTCCTGCTATGCTTGGCTTCTCTTTGTCTTGGGACCAATCCTTGGCAACCTCTTGCTACAATTTTCTGCAAACAACACCTTAGCATGCATGTGTTATTTGATAGTAACCCAAAGGGCTAAAAACCCACATTCAAACTCTTAGATGTATATAAAAATGCATTTCAAATTAATTCCCCAATAAAATTTGAAATCTGGCAAAGCCACCAAACTCACAATACACACTTTCTTCAATTTTCCAAATAAGAATGTACCTCAATTTCCACAATCTTGGCAATCTCAATTTAACATACATAAGCTTCTTTCTACAAGTATTTGATTTGTAACCTTATAATAAACCCAAAAATCAACTTCATATGCGGAAGCCACTTTATATTTGGAGCCATATTAATGAACGTATTCCATTCAAATCAAATAGCCTTCGATTTTGCATTAACTCGAATTTGGATTAATGTGCTCTCACCTTATGAAATCCACATGCATGTATCAGAATTTGGATTAAAAATCCAAACCTTAACATATTACTATCCACCTGTGGCTTATCATTCACAATTCATATCAAAGGTCGATTTGGTTAAGAAATAACTAGTACATATGAATGTTAACCAACCCAAATGTCAACATGTATTATATCAAACCTTCAATCTTAAATTAAAACACCAGCACCAACATATATGAATGTTCGTTCACCATTAATATATTTCATTTGATTGATCTGGGCAACCAAATATTTACTTACACTCAACCCCATATGGACCTTTCATACCATTTAAAAGTTCGTCTTTTGGTTTAAAACCAAAGCACCAGCCATTAGATTTGACTCACCATAGATTTCGATGCAAAACAATACACACCATCACATAAAACAATAATATATTTATGCCCAGCATTTCTAACCTTGTTTTGACCTCCACGCATCTTCTGAACGTCATCGACCTTTCAATCTTCAGCATATCATTTGAACGCTTATTTCATTCACAACCAAGCATCCACCAAACTTTAAAACGCAATCAACTTGCGTAGTTTCTGACTGGTGGTATGTCACGCAGTCAAATTGGCATAACGTTTTCAGTTTTATAACTTCACAATGCAACATAGCCTCTCCCAATGCAATACGCTTTGGTTTGACCCTGGAATGCAGTTGTGGCATTCTCACAAGTTGTGGCATACATGCACAACACTACACCTTCTCCCATCGCAGACTTTGAATTCTAACTACACTTTTTGCATGGAAATAATCACAAATGCAGCGTTACATATAATCGACAGTCATAGTAACCAACCCAACCATTATTTGAACATTCATATCGATTTCTATAAATCCTGCGTTATGTGACCATCGCAGCAAGGAATCAAACTTCATATCGACCAATCCAGCAAACAATCGATTCTATACATATTCATTTATCACAACAAACACCCAAAATTCATATCAACCATCACACAAAAGAATCGATGTTCCACACTTCAGTCGATTACCACAGCAAAGAATTGAAGCTTCAATTGATCATTACAGCAAAGAATCGAAACTCCAATCGATTATTACAACAAAGAATCGATGAACCATCACATTCATAGAGATTCCTCTCTGCTATAAATATTCTATGCATATTACAATCAAACAACAGCCGGTCACAAAATTTAAACAAAATGTTACTTGCAGGTGCGCAGTCTTTGACAAAAGATGTCATTGTTTAAATCTGAATGCATAAATTGCTGGACATGCTCATACTGACTAGCGATCACACCAACTATTAAATACACTTATAGACTTTTAAATGAAACACGTCAGTTGTAATTTCACCCTTATATAATGTAAGAGTTGATATAACACAACGTTTTTTTAACTTCTATGTGCATTCCAAATCCACGCAACTCAGAACCAAAGACTGTCAACACACTCTCCATCGCATCTTCAGGTGATTTTTTCAACTGCTTTGCGCAATCTACGCTTGCTGAATGCCATTCAACGCTGGCTCAGTTTTATTAACATGGTCTTTAGAGTGAAACGCAGCTGAAGTTCTTCATCGTATGACCCAAGCTCACACCAAGTTCTTCTCCTGAGGTTTTTTCAAGCCTACGCAGAGTTTTTTTCTCCTACGACGCTCCTTCAAATGGCTATAGGCTCACACAACAATACTGTGATCTGAAAACCCCACCAAAAAATGTTGTCAATCCATCCTTGCGCCTGCTACTTGCATAGCTACACCTTCAATCTTATATATCTGCAATCCGTGGCTCCAACAATTGCGTCCAATCTACAAGTTCACCATTCAAATATACAGCAAGAATATGCATATATAAATTTTCAAACTCAATGCGTCATATTAATTCCATCAACTCTCTCTCGTTGAAGATTGAGATCGACTGCATTAATTCTCCAACGCATTAATCCTTTCACGTGGATTTGATTCTCCATGCTCACCTAAAATAGCAGAGATCTCACCACACCATTTAGTCGAATCTTTGACGGCACAAATGCTCACTCGGACTACCCAAATTCCTTTCACAGGTGGGACTTGTCTCATATTTCCAGTAGATATCCAACGCAAAAACAACAGAATGGCACCACATCAATTTTAATGTCTTGCGAATAATGACTACTGGTCTTCGCCTCGCTTCCTCTCCAAAATGGCATTCAGTCAAATCGTGGCCTCGCCCTCTGATGCATCTCTACCCCTTTTACTTATACACCTGAAGCTCGTTGCAAGAATACGCATTACAGAAGGCCACGAGGCCTAATCTTCATTGTTCACGACATGTACTTCTGCAACGATGCTGGCGAGGATCCAACATGAGTACTATCGGAAAAAGAAAAAAAAACTTATTTTCCACGGCCTTGCACCACGATCTTGCAAAGTTATCATGGTGGAATTCATCACTGTGATAATATGACAGGTACAAGCCTAAAGCTAAAATTGAAACCCTCAACCCTAGTTTAACTAAACATAGATAAAAACTTTTCTCTGATACCAAAAATGATGCAGGAATTCTGCTAGAGATTAGATCCCGCATATAAGAACACAACTGATTCAAGAACTCTGAAAAATACTCAAATTTTCTACAATAAAATCATGGAAAACATCCAACTCAATAGAACGTGAAGGAAAAAAAGAGCCATACAAATCAACTCCATAAACTATATTAAAATTCTGTGGCCAGATTTTACATTGGGCAGCCTCTTAGCTCTTTTCCCTTTAAACCATTCCTCACTCACTCCCCTCAGCTCTTCAACTATTCAAGTGTGTTCTCCTCACAAAAAACACTCATATTTATACATAAATAATGAATTTAATTCACTCCAAAAATCTCTCCACCTAATCCTCAACTAAATCTAATTTAAATACATTTTCGTTGTGGACTCAACAAAGTCCCGCATATAGCATTCCTACTCCCTAATTTTTCTACTTAATTCTATTTTCTCTCATATCCTTTTAACTAATAAAAGAATATTTACAAAATCCTCACTTTTGTAATTTATCTCCTATTTTATTTAAAAATAACAAATTAATAAATAAAACAATTAAAATGTCACACCCCCTTTATTTACATAATTAAAATGGAAATTGGCCTTGATGCTCCTACATCATTATTGACCTTGTTTTCCAATGAGGGGAGCATCCCTTCATCCAGAAAGTCAGTGAGGAGGGCTATCAACCACCTCCCAGCAGTTATCAAGTTGCAGAGCGTTATTTAGCCCTAGGACTGCATTTTTCATTTTTTCATTTTGTGTATTTTCGGAAACCCTTTCTAGGTTGTCTTGAAATTTTGCTAGAAAGCCTACATCTTTGATCCTGACATTTTCTAAGAACTATATCAGTAGATTGATGTAATTTTCATTTACAGCAACAGTTATTCCCAACAAAAACTGCATTTTCTTAGCCTCCGAAATTTTATATAGCAGTTGTTCTTCATGTTTCATGTACTTGGTTCTTAGAGGATTGTTTAGCCTAGTTTGAGTGTCTTTTTCCTCAAAATCTTGTACACATTTTCTGTTACAATTTCTAATAAAATGGATCTATGATTTTATCTTATTTTATGTGTTGATATCTCACTGCATTTTCTAGTTTCATGTTCTTTATTCCTATTTTTCCTAATTTGGAATATTACAGGAGATGCACAAGAAAATATGTGAAATTATTTCATCTACATTGAATAATACAACTATGAGTTTGTCTAAATTGCAGGTTTCCTTAGAAAAAATTCAGTCACAGTTGAAGATGGAGAAAATATCCTCTCTAGCCAAGGATACAAGAATTAAGTCTCTCAAAGACTTAGTCGTCAGAGTAGGATATGATCCTTCTAACATAAAATCTGTAGAGGAGATAATAAATAAGAATAATGTTGACATAGAAGAATTGAGGAAAAAATTGAAATTTTTAGACACAGAAGACCCCCTCCCCAAAGATATTGAAGAAATAGAGTCTCATAAATCAGATACGATGAACCTCATCATGGAGAAAAATGCCCAATTAGACAGATGGAATCAGAAATGGAGAAAATGATCAAGGAGAAGGAACAAGATGCAAATATTTTTATGGTACCTTTGGATGTTGTACCTCTTATAGCCATCCCCAAATCTACAACTTGTACAAAAAACACAGCAGATGGTGTAGAACAACTGACAAAGGCAATAGAGAATATGTCTATTCAGACATAAGAGATTAAGAAGCATCAATATCAAGTCAAACTGTTAGAGGATCATAAATCAAGAAGTGAATTTTCTCATGTAGCTGAAGCATAGAGAGCACATTAACTGATAGAGAGATTGCAGAAGTCACAAAAAGAGTCATCCATTGGAGAAACATTGGGCCAAGTCAAAAAAATAATTTGGACAGATATCATTGAATACATTAATGAAATATGGCCTTGCATCCAGATTATATTTGAACAAAAATAATTGATTGAAAATTCTAATGATGCCATTAAAACCATCAAGGAAGAGCTTGGAGATATGCCAGTTAAAGCGAACAAGATCATTAAGTTTTTAAACTCCAACAACATGTATGATATGGATGACTTGGGAGTGGATGACAGAACAAATACCAATTTATAAGTAAATAATATTCTGACTAAGAATAATCTGATTGTTCATATGGAGGATAATTGTCACAGATTAGAGATAGCAGTGAATAGGTTCTTCAATAGAATTGAGCCTTTAATGCAGAAAGGCCTACCTTCCCTGTTTGTAATTAATTATAAGTTGATGACCCATCAAGACTATGTGAAGAAATTAAGTGAGATCGCCAAGGACATTGTTGGACAAAATTGTGAATTACCGATAAAACACGCTTCCCTAGGGAGGTGCTAATCTAGAACAATAGGTTAAAGCCTATATGAATAAATTTCCTAACTAAGAAGATACACACAGAATGGATTAGATGATTACTTGGAATCCCAGCACTTCCAAATGATTCCTTCTGTTGCTTCTGTTGTAGATTCAAATTCCAGCTGGTTGTGCAAAATATTTCCTGCAAGAATGAACACTAAACAAAAGAATATATCAATGATATAGATGTTTATTCAAGTTAGTTTGCTAATTCAGTAAAGCATAAACCATATACATGAAATAAGATCTTGCAATATGGAAAATCAAAGCCAATACAAATTCATATAGGGAAAAGTAAGCTATATTCTTTATTAATGATAGAAGGGGAGGTTACAACCAAATTACTGATTTAGTGTCACCATCTCTAGCAGCATCCCAGCCTCATCACAATGCATATATCTCCATAAAAGTGTCACTCAAATCAATCTCCTAATTGAAAAATCCACCAACATTTCTCTACACAATTTTTTCCTTCTCAAACACTAAGATTTGTGCTCAATTTATAGGGAGGCTGAGGTAGTTTTACAATCAATGACTTTCCAATAATAGGCAATACATGTTCCCAATCTTGTAGATGTCAAATGGACACATGTATTTGAATTTTGACACATGTGAACTCTTCTAGAAGGCAATGTCCAAGTGGAGATTCTAGAACAATGAGAATTTCACTCCCAATGTGACCAACACACCCAGAGATGTTGGGAAGTTCTTTGTAGAGCAGCCTTGCATAGGGCTACTTGCATATGCAATGCACTTAGTCCCTTTAGAGGCAGCATTGGTGAGCTCTCATATGATATATTATAAACTTCATACCTTGGAAACCTTTGCAGATGAAAGCATTTGATTGATTTGTCTTTTTCATTGTCTTAGGACATGTAGCAATTGAAATGTTAGGGGATGATAGACCCTATACATTAGCCCTAGAGATGATTCATAGTTAACTAGGTCATTGGGAATGATGCCCAAATTGACCTATAATAATTTCCCCCCTAAAGCATGAAGTCAAAATAATAACAACAATATCTTGATTGATATGATTTACACTGTGATGAGCTGGAGATGAAGTGGAGTGGTGACCTGCATCAATCTTACAATACATTACATCATGATATATCCTCTTGATCATAATTTACGAGGGTAGGAATTCCCATGTTTAGCACATAAAAAATTTAATAACATCACATAAATCAGAAAGTCATCGACATTGGAATGTTTCCCAATGCATACATGCCTACAGATATAGGCCCATGTTCGGATGACAATCTGTATGTAAGGTCACCATATAGATGATGTGTACAACAATCCTGAAATTTCAACCTGGATGGATGAAACTAGATCCGAGATCTTCTTATCTCGTTCACTCAATCATTTGGGTACAAGTCTAGACATGCGATTATATGATTTGTCGTCGAACATGGGAAGACATCATTTCATTACCATCCAATGATGTGAGTTGTTAACAAATGTGAGAGAAACACCATTGATGTCAATGGCACTCAAGGTACTATAATACATTTCGTAAGGCGTGAATAGATGATTTGATTTCAAACACCAAACAAAATCTTTTGGTGAAAGTTATGGAAGCGAGGAACTTGTCGATGCTGTAACAAGCCTCATGGTACTGGAATTTGATGTTTCTAAGTGAACTTCCTGGATAATGATTTTTTGTCGACAGGAAGCCACCTTATTATGGAACGAGAGTTACTGATTTCAGAGACAAGGGTATGACTTGATATAGAAATTTTCAGGAATGACAGTCATGAGAATAAAGGTTTATGAGTATTGAAGAAGGATGAGTTTATTCACTGGATGACTTCTCTTGAACATATCAGCGACATTGTGATGATTTTGTAGCATTGACCCAAAACCAAAGTGAAGGTATGATGAACCATAGGTATGAATGAACCATAAATATGATTACCTAACCCAAACAGTCACAGACATGGAGTGAAGGAAGTGTCATGTTCAAGAGCAACTTGCTACCATAAATAATTTTGCTCACTTTTCCCAAATTTTCCCTGGTCATTTGTCAACCAGTACCTCTTTATTTTTTAACAAGATTGAGGATGATAACATTTTCTTGATCTATAATTCAACCCTTCAAGCGAATAAAGTATCACTATTTAATAATTTAATGAGTCTAGCGATGAATGAAACTCAATTCTTGCCATGATCAACAAAGCCCATCGCTATTTTATGTTTTAACGATCTTAACGACAGTGATAGCCTGGTCGTTTTTCATATTTAGAGAGTTTGAAAAATAGGATGAAAGAAAAATCCGTAAGTACTTTTTTGTAAATTTGTCACTCAGATCGGAAAAAGTGTAAAATAATATTTGGGAGAACCTCTTTGGTCATGTTTAACCAAGGAATTATTTTTTGTAAATAATATGTATTATTCTGGAAAAGGGTTAAACTTATACTGATTAGATATCAATTCATTTAATTTTATGAATTGGAAAAGACAAGTGCTCGGGAATGTTTTCACATTATCGGGGTCTGAAAAGAGCTGAAAGAAGACTCCAGGGGTTCTTGTTGCACTTAAAAGTTGTCACCTTGACATTCTGCTGACTGTATCAGCTCATTAACAATCATACATGCCTCCTCTGCAAGTCTTACAACCTTTGTTCCTCATTCCAAGCCTTAAAACTAGAGGAAAAACCCTTAAAATGTTTGAAACTTAGGGTACGTAGGTAAAATGAAGCCTGCCTACATTCCTGGCTTGGGTATGCAGGTAATACACTTCTTACCTACGTTCTAGAATGCAGTTTTCCCTTGTAATGCCTGCATACTCCCTCCAAAGTAAAAAAAGAGAGAAACTAAAGTGAAAAAGTCGATTTGAGATCAATTCTAGGAGCTTCTAGATGAGAATTTTTGGGGATGAGTATGCTTTAGTAAGGTTCATGCATCCCTCACCTTAAGGAACTAATCCCTTGATGTGAGGAGCATATCCCTTTGAAGGAGGATTCTATCCCTTCATAGGTGGAACCCTAACCTCCTCATATGCTCTATAAAAAGAGGTATTGGGAGCCTCAAAGGGAGTTCAAGCTTGATGTGTGATTGATTTGAAGTGTTGTTGAGATTTAGACTTCTTTCTGCTGAGCTTTTGAGAGGAAAAATCACATACCTCTATATGCTCCTAGAGGAAGAGTGCAAGACCTATTAATGTAGAGGAGACTCCTGCTTCGGACCCTAGGAAGGCATGTTCAACATCAAGGCTAAGGTTGTAAGGTTCTTCTGTTATTTTAAGATTAATACAATCAAGTTTTGTTTTTCTCAATAAATTGTCATTCGATTGCTTATTTCAATAAGTTGTAGTTTGATCATTTATCTCATAGATTACTTGATCACTATGATAGGTATGTTTTATAATTATTTGTTATACAGGTGCTCTTTAATATTTTCTTGTTTGTGATTGGAGGTCGACAAAAGACGACACTTTGTTGCGACAAAAGACGACACTTTCTTGTGACAGAAGAACTATTGTTGCGATGGAAGAATTATTGTTGCGACGAAATAAATCTTGTTGCGACGAAAGGATTATTGATGCAACAGAAGCACCATGACCACAAATAAGCATTTGGATCTAAGGTAGGATCGACACCTTTATAGCATTTATTTGTAAAATGAATATATTTAGAGAAAGACAAAGGTATTTGTTCATTTCTTGCTAGATTGTCTTCTGACACTAGGGAGATTGATCTTGTCTGCAAGATCGATTTATCTGGTCAAGAAATTGGTGACTCCACTGGGGAAATAAATTTTTTTTTTTATTTTCCTTTGTTTTGATTTGAGAAAATGTTTTTTTCTGATTTTTGATTGATTTGTACGGGCTTGGGTAACCTAGATTTACTTTTCTTTGAAAAGTTTTGAAGTCTTTTTTGTTTTTCTTGAAATTTTCTGGGGACCGCACATTGTTGCAGACCCTATTAAAAGTCTTGAAAAACTTAGATTTCTTCTTTCAGTTTAGTTTAGATTTGATTTAGGATTCTTAGCATCTATCCAAATTTGTATTTTTCTGTCAAAAATCCTTGTTTATGAGTTTCTTTCAGCAAATTTTTCATCTCATCAATCTCCGTTAAGTTAATTGGGTGTTTTGAGTCTATTTTTTTGAGAAATTATTAATTTGATTTCCTTTGGTCATTACTTTAAGGTTTTTCTCAGTCTTTTCACAATTTTGCATCTTTTTGCTATTGTGTATGAGTGTTAATTCCCTTTGAGTTTTTTTATTTTTTGATCTTTGGAACTCTCACCCAATTTTCTTGACTTGCACTTGATTGGTTCTTAGATTACATTAGAATCATCTTGTGTTTGAGAATTCTCTTGCATATATCACATTTTCATAATTAGAATTCTCATTTTCAGAATATGAGTGGATTGTGCATAGATTACAACTACATAGTTTACATTCTGAAAAATCAATTGTAGATTTAGATCAATTTTCTTTGATTCCAATTTAGATGTTTTTATGCTTGTTTTAAAAACACAAAAATAAAAAATTTTTTTGGAATTGATTTTAATTAGTTTTTCTTGATGAAATTAGTGTATTAGAGAATTTTTATATTTTCTCTTAGTGATCAATTTTTTGCATTGTTGGAATTGAATGGAAACTCTCTCCTTACTTTAGTTAGGATTCATCGAATTGAAAACATTACATTATCATATTCGATTGCATTCAATTTTGGGTTGGGTCATAACACCATTGGTTTCATATCCATTCACCCTTTTGAGTAATAACAGCCTAAATAACACAACGCTTAATTAAAATTAATCTAGTAATCTTTTTATTTCTAGGGCTCTTATCATGAATATAGCTTAGGCTAGTATCTTGGAGTAGGGAGTAATTAACTCTCCAAGATAGTAAAAAAAAATAATTAGATAAATCTTGTGGTAGGAAATAAATCCAATTGTAATTGGTACAATCTGGGAAGCTTCTCTTAAATGAGTTAATCACGATATCATGTCCGAACCTTTGAGACAATCAATTCTATTTCATTGGGAAAGACAGAAGATTTGCACGCATTAAAAATGGTAAACCTCAGATTAACCATTGTCGAGGAACGTAGGGTCACTTGTCGGTAAACCTCAGATTGACCATGTCGAGGAGCCTTTAAGGGGATTGAGCTTTGTTACTCTGCCCTTGCGTGTGGAATCAGATCGTAGACTATTCCCCGAGTTGTATTTGTTATTTTTGGTAACCTTAGTGTCCATAATATTAAGATTATTTCCTAAGGTGATGGTGAAGGAAGTATCTCATTATACCTGGAGCAGACGTTGACTAGAATCACTTGGACTCTCTAGGGGGTTCTCTTCACTCGAGATGGTTTTGTGACAAAACTTGTGTAGTCTGTTTCATTAAGCAGGTTTTCGGGGTAACTATTCCAACCTCCATTTCTGCATTAAAATTCTACGATGTTGGGTTTCATCACCAACTAGTGTTTTTAGTGTGGGAATCTACTATTTGTGTGTGGTTTGACTCCTATATTTGATAGCGCGTGTTAATTTGTTTGTTTGTAATTTTAGAGACCATAGGTGTGAATTGTGAATTTTAATTGTTTGGTGTGAATTTTGAATTGTTAATTTTAGTTTTAAATTGTTAATAAAATTCACTGAAGTTGAATGTAATGGAAAATGTTCTAGAATTTACCGACCAAGGAACCCCTCTTAACGAGAATCCTAGTACATTTCCTTGCTTTGGAAATGTTGGTCCTCCTTATATGGCTACTTTGTCATTACCTGGATTTACAATAGGTTTACCGATATGGTTATTTTCAACTTCGTTGGCCCCGAATAGTCCAATTTTTCCACCTCAACTGGATGCTTCACCTCAACAGAGTTCACCATCTAAACATCACCAACCTTTTTTTGACCCTTTACCTTCTTCACCTAATATTTCTTCCTCCATTTCTTCCTCTTCGCTTGGTAAAAGCCTTGACGCTAGTAACCAGGTGGCTAAGAAGAAGAAGAAAGGGAAGAAGAAGAAGAAGAAGAAGTGAGGTAAGAAAGAAGTCAACCATCCAACCATGGTTGTAAGTGTTAGTTGCATTGAGCAAACCTCCAAAATGCATCGTAAACCCAAATACCCTTGTAGGCATTGTAAGGGTGACCACTTCCTTATCAATTGTCTCGGTATTCCAAAACTCTTGGAAGTATGGTCAGAAAAATCTCATCAACTTTCCATTGATCCATCAACCAGTGATAGTCAGGTTCCTGGGAAAAAGGGTAAAGTTAGGTTTCTGTGTAAGTTATGCAAAGGGAGTCATCAAAATCACATTTTCCCTTACATGGATGAAGCCTCAAAATTATTGGAAGACCTTACTATTCTACAACAAGAATTTCCAACTGGTTATCGTAAAATTTCTCCCAACCTACCATCAACTGATGGAGTGATTGATCTAATTTCAAGTACAGTCGATCCCACTCTTCCATTGGAGAGTGAAACACATATCACTCAGGTTGATGATCCATTAGTTGATCAAGTGGTCGATTCAATTTCACATTCAGTCAATCCCATTCTCATTGTAGAGAGTGAACTTTATACCGCTCAGGTTCTTCTTGTTACATCATATTCTTCTATGCTAGGGGGCATTTCACCTGTTTCTACAGAACCCCCTCCAAGTACTGAGGTCTTTTCCTTTGATTGGAATAGACTGACAGAACCTCTTCTTCCTTCCTCCATCCCTTTCCAAATCATTGTGAGGTTTGGTGGTACGGACATACACCACACACAGGTAGATGGAGGTGATTCTGTTAGTATTTTATCCTCAACTTCTTGGAAAGCTTTGGGTTCCCCTCAGCTTGTGCCTATTACGCAGGATATGAAATATTTTAACAGAACCATTAGTGAACCTTTAGGTATCCTTCCTAAGTTTTCTATTACTTTGGAAGGTAAAACTATCTGTATTAATCTTATGGTAGTTCGAGTCCCCTTGGATTTCAATTTACTTCTTGGGTGAGACTATGTCTATGCAATGAAATTTGTAGTGTCGAAACTCTTTCGCATGATGTCTTTCCCTCACAATGGGAATATTGTGACTGTAGACCAGCTTTCGTTCCCTATTCTTGATTCAACTACCAATAATCTGACATCCTTCAATGTTGCTCATACGAAAGTGGTATCTACCCTGCCACAGGTTAATTATGTGGCAACTAGTCCCATGTTTTTAGTTACCAATGTAAGCAAGCCTCTCACTGTTTGCTCGTCTTCCTTTGACTTAGATTCAGTAATTGACATGGAGAACTCTATGGGATTATTTGAATGAAAATTTCTTATTCCTTTTCAGTCCCTTAACATGTGTTCCTTCCAGAGAAATATTCTTCCTTTTGATGAAGACCTCTTGGAATCCATGATCAAGGTGTGTCCATTGACATGTGTTTCTTCCAGTTGGAAGCCATGATCAAGTTTCCGAGGATATTTCCTTTTACTGTGTCAACCTCGTTAAAAAATGAATTAGTTGTTGAGGATAGTTCCTTTTACTATGTCAACCTCGTTAAAAAATGAATCAATGGCCCAAGGATAGTTCCTTTTACTGTGTCAACCTCGTTAAAAAATGAATCAGTTGCCGAGGATAGTTCGTTTTACTGTGTCAACCTTATTAAAAAATGAATCAGTGGCTCGAGGATAGTTCCTTTTACTGTGTCAACCTCGTTAAAAACTGAATCAGTTGGTCCGAGGATAGTTCCTTTTACTGTGTCAACCTCGTTAAAAAATGAATCAGTGGCCCGAGGATAGTTCCTTTTACTGTGTCAACCTCGTTAAAAAATGAATTAGTTGGTCAGAGGAAAGTTATTTTTCTGAATAAACCTCATTAAAACATGAATCAGGTATGAGGATAGTTCTTTTCCTATGTCAACCTCATTAAAAAATGAATCAATAGGTTATATAGGTAGATTTTATAAAGTAGAGACAAGGATAGTTTCTTTTACGGTGTCAACCTCATTAAAAAATGAAACATGTAGAAGAGGAAAGTTCCTTTTACTGTGTCAACCTCGTTAAAAAATGAAACATGTTGCCATGAGCATAGTTATTTTCCTATGTCAAGCTCGTTAAAAAATGAAACAAATCCTCCCCCAATTGAGTCGAGTCTTTGATTAGATCTCGTAAATGTTAAGTCATATATTTAGGTTAGTTATTTCATTTTTTGCATAATTTTCTTACATTTTTAGGTCAGGTCTTTCATATGATCTCATAAATTAACCTTAATTCCATCCAGCTATTAATTACCAGCAATGTACTTAGTTGAATGAAATGAAGCTAGGGGGGTATGCGCTCTAGCAGTTATGCTTAGGGGGCATCAGCCACAATTTTCTCTCTGTTTCAAGCTTGTGTAAAAATGAAACCACTCTGAAGCATAGTTTTTCTCTATTTCAAGCTTGTGTAAAAATGAAACCTATCTTGACTCAATTTCGGTTATTTCCAAGACTCGTTAAACTCATGAAAATCCCGAGATTATTTTGCTATCTTTCATTCTCATAAAACACATGAAAATTCTGAGTTTTTTCCGTCTTTTCCTGCTTGTAAATTAAATTGAAAGTCGGCCACATGAGTATATTTTTATCCATTTTTTCGAACTCGTTAAAACTTACGAAAAAGTGAAAACCATGGGTAAATTTTTATCCCTTTTTCAAACTCATTAAAACTTACGAAAAATTGAAACATTGGAGTCCTCTTTTAAGCTCTTCCAGACTCTCTAAACATGAAAATATTACTGAGCACTTGATTATTCGAACTCGTTAAAGTAAATGAATGACTGTCCTTTCAGTATAAGTTTATCCCTTTTACAGACTAGAATGGAATATTTACAAAAAAGGTATACGTTGACTAATTATAGTCAATAGAGTTCTCTCCCGCATTATTTTATCCTTTTTCAGGCTCGAGAGACTAAATTTACGAAAAAGTACACCCACGGATTTTTCTTAATTTTTTCTTCTGACTCCCTAAAATTGAAAAACACCGATTTTCTCCTATACTGGACTCGTTAAAATTTAACAGTAAAGGACCTGTTCAATTTTTAAATAGGAACGAACCACTCCTTCTTAGGGTTCAAATTTTAAACTAATTTGGACTCATCCGAAGGATGATCTTATAAACAAGCAAATGTTATCCTCCTCAATCTTGTCAAAAATAAACAGGTACTTTCCAGAAATGTTGGGGAAAAAGAGAGAAAAACAAACCTGTTTGTTACATTTTCATTATTTGGAAAACCATTAACCACTCTTGAACACGACACTTTTGTTCACCTGGGTTGGGGAATCCTTTACCTAACATTTAATCAAACCATATTTAAAGTCTTCAACCAGTTTCTGGGTATTAGCTTTGGGTCAATTGTCACCAAACCATTTTCAATGTCATTATGTGTTCAAGAGGACAGTTCAAACAAACCATTCATTTGCGAAATATTTGTCTTCCATTTTCACCATCCCTGAGTCAGTCCTTGCTAATATATTTCTTCAAAAATTGATCTATGATTTCGTGTTGTGGGCTTGCCTACGACAGATCACTTCTTATCAACGACAACTGATTATCTAGGAATTTGATCTAGAAATCATTAGTACCTTGAAATTTGCATGCCTCAATGGCAATTTTCTTGCCTTTGATGACAGGTTGCATCATTGACCTTCGATCGAATGATTCCGTGACATGTCCAACTTCAGCTCATTCATTCACATTTCATGGATTGTACTGAGTACTTTGAGAGCCATTGAAATTACTAGTGGTTTCTCTCACACTTGTTAATAGTTTACATCATTGACTGGTAATCAAGTGGTTTCTACCATGTTCGACTTCGACACATTCATTCACATGAATAGAATCGTACTAGTTCGACAAGTGGAAATCAAGACCCTAGATCTAGTTTCCACCATCCAGGCTGCGAGGAATTTTTGTTATTCATTTATACAGTAGAATATTCATAAACAGATGGCTCCGTCCATGCTGTGTCTACATATGTCTATATTGTTGATGTATTGAAAATCATTCCTGTATTAGAACAGTTTAAATCAGTTTTCTAGTTAGTTTTGATCTGAGTATGGAAATGGCTACCTCAACAATGATATGTTTACATATATATTTTTGCATTGAATTTTTTTACAGGCTCCGACCAGGGTTTCCACATGATGATCCTTGAAATGATAAAGTACTTCACTCTTCATATATAACAGACTTCATCTTCATCTATTCCAAACTTCACACTTTAGGGGGAAATCTGTTGCACTTAAAAATTATCACCCTGACATTCTTCTGACTGTATCAGCTCATTAACACTCATACATGCCTCCTTTGCAAGTCTTACAACCTGTGTTCCTAATTCCAAGCCTTAAAACTGGATGAAAAACCATTAAAATCTTTGAAACTCACGGTATGTAGGTAAAATGAAGCCTACCTGCATTCCTGGCTTGTGCACGCAGGTAATACACTTCTTACCTGTGTTCCAGAATGCAGTTTTCCCTTGTAATTCCTGCGTACCCCCTCCAAAGTCAAAAAAATGAGAAACTAAAGTGAAAAAGCTGATTCGAGGTCAATTATAGAAGCTTATAGATGATAATTTTTGGGGATTAGTACGCTTTAGTAAGGTTCATGCATCCCTCACCTTAAGGAAATAATCCCTTGATGTGAGGAGCCTACCCCTTTGAAGGAGGATTCTATCCCTTCATAGGTGGAACACTAACCTCCTCATCCACTCTATAAAAAGAGGTATTGGGTAGCCTCAAAGGGAGTTCAACCTTTATGTGTGATTGAGTTGAAGTGTTGTTGAGATTTAGACTTCTTTCTGTTGAGATTTTGAGAGGAAAGACCACATACCTCTATGTGCTCCTGGAGGAAGAGTGCAAGACTTATCAAAGTAGAGGAGACTCCTGTTTCGCACCCCGGGAAGGCCTGCTCAACATCAAGGCTAAGGTTGTAAGGTTCTTCTGTTATTTTAATATTAATACAATCAAGTTTTATTTTTCTCAATAAATTATCATTCGATTGTTTATTTCAATAAGTTGTCGTTTGATCATTTATTTCATAGATTCCTTGATCACTATGATAGGTATGTTTTATAATTATTTTTTATACAGGCGCTATTTAGTACTTTCTTGTTTGTGATTGTAGGTCGACAAAAGACGACACTTTTTTGCAACAAAAGACGACACTTTGTTGCGACGGAAGAACTCTTGTTGCAACGGAAGAATTATTGTTGCGACGAAAGAACTCTTGTTGTGACGGAAAGATTATTGATGCGATGAAGCACTACGACTGAAAATAAGAATTTGGATCTAAGGTAGGATCAACACCTTTATAGCATTTATTTTAAAATGAATATATTTAGAGAAAGACAAACTTAGTTGTTTGTTTGTTGCTAGATTGTCTTCTGACACTAGGGAGATCGATCTTGTCTGCAAGATCAATTTATCCGGTCAACAATTCATTTTTCGCTATTATCAAAGCTCAAAAAAGAGATAAAAATGCACTTCAAATCCCTTTTCATTTTTAACAAAGCTAGAAAAATAAGGAGAAAAAGTATGCTTTGTAGTCAAGTCATTCTTTGAAATAAATCTGCACAACTAATCTGTTCATCAGTTGTATATCTTGTTCAAAACAACATCAAATGGATTAAAAATAATTGTTTCATGATACAAACATAATAAACATATAGTCATAGCAGTAAATTTAAATTGAAAATAATTAAATGACTATTAAAAGTAGTCTCACTATTAATTTTTACCATTCCATAGTTACCATTTTCATTTTGGAGCTCTGAACCTGATTTTGCCCTCGAACTTCAGCTGTTGATTGCGATCATTTCTATGGATGTGTTTCATTGCCGTTTTATGTAGGTTAGTGCCATGAACCTCCTATTTCCTTTAGTATTAATTTCATTTCCAATTTCTGCAAATTTTTATGGTTTTAAGGCCCCTAGGGTAAATTCTGCCCAGAAAGAGTGCAACGGACCCCTAAATGTCGAAACTTGCGTTGCATAGAAGGTACATTGAAGGGTAATTGCATATGCAAAGAACTATCTCTTGTTAGGGAGTGCGTTGGGCACAATATAAGTTTTTCATTTTCACATTATGCCCAAATATTTCCTAGTTTTTTGCAATTAATGGAATCTAATGGATCTTATGGTTGTATTTCAGATTTCCATCGAATTACAACGATGATTACATGGAGTGAAAGAGAACATGAGGAATAGGATATGATTGCCTTAAATTATCTTGGTACAGTAAAAGCCCTAATATATTGTGGACTGCTTAAGTACTTCAAATTTTTTTGGATGAGTGTTACACAATAAATTTTCACCGTCCCCGCAATCCCCCGTCCCACACATTAGAGGGCATTTTCCGTGACCTGTGAGCAGTGACATGACCTGAAACCACTTTCATGGCATCCCCCTTGACAAGGACAATCATTCCTCTGAAGACAGTTTCCTGTAAAAAACCCTAAAAATAGACCTTTTGGCCTTGATGTGACCACCAATTTTAGCCCTTCCGCCAATGGGGAAAATCCACCAAAGATGGCGCGCCAACTAGGGCTCTGTCCCAGTGTATTAATCACACCAAGCTTAATAAGAATTTTTTTTTAAAAATAAATGGAGGAAGTTTGATTCCAACCAAATCCTGAACGAGTCTCTAAAATGAGTTGGGAGGTTTGGCTCCAGATCTCCATTTAGGGCAAGTGGTTTTCCACCTATCATGGAAGCTTACTTGAGGATAGGGCCAATCCCACCATTGTAGGGATCCCAAATCCCCTTCCACCATCTATATAAGCTTGCCATTTTCCCTTTTCAAGCTAGTCTTAGTAGTTCTGATAGAACTAAGAGCTAAATCAGTAGCAAGGAGACTATCACTAGACAGCCTCTGAGAGCCAAGCCGAAGAGAGAGAGCTTTGTCCCATTCTCGACGAGCTTCATTGAGAAGTGCTCCATTGTCGACCCGCTGAAGAAGATCTAGCATCAGAGCTCAGGTTGTATCTTTCTTTCATTGTTATTAATAATAATCAACTTTGATTATGGTTCCATTCATATGTTCATATCTTATGTTATGAATTATATCTTCTCTGACTGATATATGGTTACATTTTTTAGGTTTTACATTGTGTGTTGTTGTTTCTTCATGTGCGTGCAGGTGTTCGAACGTGCTAAGCGGGAGAATTGTGATCTGCTAAAGTGAAGGATGGAAGCACCATCTCTTCTGCAAACAACAACATCGTGGGACTTAAGTTAGGCCTCTTATCACATCTTGGTCTTTTGTAACTAGGAACCTACGTCTTAGCGTGAATCAGTTGTTGCTAGACCCGATCTAGGCTAGTAGGGATCACCTCTGTCTGCAGAGGGGATTTACCTCTCTAACAAACTAGCGACTCCACTAGGGATTTTGATTGGAGTTTGTCTTGTCTCTTTCAATTTCTTTTGGATTTTGTTTGCTTGATTTTCTCTTCTGGTTTGTCTCCTTCTGGTGTGAGACCCCTGTTCAGTCCCAGAGCATCATATATGACCTCTGCTTTTCTAAAATTTTCACCGTTTCATGGTTGGCTGGATTGGCGCGGTTTCCACCCTGATAGTCGTGCCCATTGGTGGAAGTTGCCAGTTCATCACCCACGCCATCCCCTGTCTAGCGCGGATTACAGCCAGAAAGTCACACCATTTCCTGTAGGTGATAGGGTTTTCCCTTGTTTAGAAGTTTTTTTTGGTTAGTACTTTTCTTCTAGGTTATTTTTAGATTTTGCTTGAAGTGGTGAGTCTAGTCTTGGTTGGGAGAAATTATTTGTTTTTTCATTTTCAGGCGTTGGTGCTTGTTGTTAGTTAGCAACCCATGCCAATTGGCCATTGGCAATAGTTGTCAGTGAGAAAGTCGCGCTAGTTGGCGCTAGTTTCACCTACAAAAGTCGTGCCAATTTTAGGGTGTGTGAAAATTGAGACTTTTTCCCTAAATCCTTCACCAAAGTGTCTTTCCCTTCTGGTCTATTCTCTGTATGAGCATAGATTACATTTCTCATTGTTCAGCTGAAATATATTCTCTCAATGATTTCTTGATGTAAAAGGGAATGAATGCCTTTTTTTGATCTCATGCTTTGGAAGTCCTCTTTGTGTTTGACTTCATATGTCTTGTCACCTTTTGAGGAGTTTCGTTACAAAGTGTTTTGAAACAATGATTGCATTCTTAGTGTTTTTTTGCATCCTTTTTTCATTCATCCTTCCTTTAAGAAGATTTGTGTCTATTTAGTTTTCATCTCAAAGTTCGCTTTTGTTAAAATGCATTAGATCACATTGCATTGAAAAGTGTTTTTTGATATCCATCATTGAACTTAGATTACATTGTTTAATAATTGAAAGCTAAAAGTCACTTTGAGTGCATTATCTTTCATTAAAAGCATGCATTAAGTAGATTCTCATTTCATCGAAAAATGCATTGAGTGATTCTTATCATTTCGAAATAAAAAGGAAATTGTGCATAGATTACAATTGTATAGTTTTCAAAAAGGGGATTTTGCATAGATTACATTGCATAATTTGCATCATTGGATGTTTTAGATTACTTTTGGATAGTGAAAGTCATCTAGTTTGGAAATTATTATTTTTTTCAGTATTGTTGTTTGTTACATCATTGTTTGAAGTTCTTCCTTTAACTAGATAGCATTCATTGAATTGAAAAGTTTTCTTTTCTCATATAGCTACATATAGGAGATTGTCAGATGACATACGGTAGGGCCTTGAAACCGAGACATAATTGAAGATCAACCATAAAATTTATTGAATTAACCTAAGGCAACATTTAAACATTAAGGAAATATCTAGAGGTTTAGGCTAGTGACGTTTTCTAAACCTAGTAGCTGTCGTTTTCCTCTTGGCTTTAGACATCGCTAGTACGGACTTGTGCTCCCTGTACCATCACGTATATAAAGGGATACCCCACTAGGTTGCTATCCTTTATTCGTAGGAAGCCGAGTCTGCTGCCTTAAGCCCATGATACACCGGACACAACATTCGGGGAGATTACCTACACGTATGTCAAGTCCTTTGTTGATTTCACTTTCATTTTTTAACCAAGGTGTAGATTGAAGTTCATGGATATCTAGTACATCCTTTTTCCTAGAGTTCCAAAGTAGTCATTTTGATCATTTTTGTCTCATTAAATTTGGAAGGATCATTAAGTGCTTGTCCTTTCACACTTGTTTCCAATATGAAAGTGATAGGGTCACCTTTTGCCTATTTCTCGACTCTTAAAAGATGAAACAATAGAGTTTTGTTTCAATGTTTTGAAAAAAAATTAACTTCCCACGAAATATTCCTGGTTAAAGTTAGTTTCCTTAGGGTGTTGTTCTGAAGATCGTTTCTGATGGCAACTTTTCCGAAGTTCACCAACCAAGGAATCCCCTCCGAAGGGAATCCTGGTCCTTTTCCTCCTTTTGGAAATGTTGGTGCTCCTTATATGGAAACGTTGTCCCTTCTTGGGTTAACTGTTGGGTTTCCTGTTTGGTTGTTTTCAACCTCTGTGGTCTCGAATGTCCCAGATACTGTTCAATCAGTTCCTCCACCTAAACAACATCATTTTGATTCCAAGATGGACCTCCCACTTCTTCGCCTGTTTCTGCGTCCTCCTCTTCTACTTCTCCTGGTGAAAGTATGGATTCAAGTAACCAAGTGGCTAAGAATAAGAAGAAGAAAACAAAGAAGAAGAAGTTAGATAAAGGAGAGGCTAGCTCTGCGGCTATTGCGCCCAAGAAGTCTCCTCTTGATAAATCTTCCAACCCTCCACGGAAAGTCAAGTTCCCCTGCATGTTGTGTCAGGGAAACCATCTTCTTCGAGATTGCCCTGTCATTCCCAAGGTGCTCAAAGTATGGTCCAACAATCGTCCACCGTTGCATTTGGCTTCTGGGAGTCAGGTTTGGGGCACGTCTTCAACTAGTGCTGGTAAAAATCTTAAGAAGCATGGTAAGTTCACCAATCCCTATAATTTGTGTGAAGAGCACCATGCCATTCACTTTTGTCTGTATATGGATGAAGCCAAATAAGTTTTGGACAACTCAACCATTTCTACACCATGCCTTCCATCTGGTTATAAACGACTTTCTTTGAGTCTGTCACCAGTTGATTCAACGATTGGTCGAGATTCATCCTTGCTCGATCCTGCTCCCCCGGAAATTCAAATTCATGAATCCATCCCTGACCAACCATTGGTCATGGGATCAGTTGAACTGGCCCCGTCTGCGGTGCACCAGGTCTTTTTCATTGAGAGTGGACCTCACACCCCTCATGTTCTTCTTGTTTCTTCAGATTCTTCAGACTTGGAAAAAGATTCTCCTGTCCCTATACCTCAAGAAGTCGCTCCTCCACCTCCCGTGGTGAATTTCTCGGAGGATACCCCTCCCGCCTTCGAGATGGAGGTCATGGAGGATGCTCCTTCTTCGACCGTAACACTAGGGGAAGACCATCTTGGTTCGATGGTAGCCCCTTTGAGTAGTTTGGTCGCTTCCTTTGATTGGAATCGATTTGCAGGATACCGCCTTCTGTCTTATGTGCCTTTCGAGATAACGGTACAAACCTTTGGTTTGGTCGTACAAAACACCATTATATATGAAGGTATGTCTGTTAGTATTTTATCCTCAACTACTTGGCAAGCTTTCGGTTCGTCACCACTTGCGCCTTTTATGCAAAATCTGTTAACATTTAACAGAAGAACTAGTCAACCGTTAGGGATCGTTCCAAGGTTACCTGTTACTTTGGGAGGTGAAACCATCCATATGGACGTGATGGTTGTTCCACGCCCCTTGGATTTCAATCTTCTCTTGGGGCACGATTACACCTATGCCATGGAAGCGCTTGTCTCCTCCTTTTTTCGTGTGGTCTATTTTCCGGATGAAGGATAGATCATGACCATTGATCAGCTTTCGTTCTTTGGTCCCAATGTGGAAACTGGCCCATCATCATCCCTTCTTGGTTTTTATCCACCCGTTGTATCTGCCCCACCGCATTTCAACTATGTGGCTACCTACCCCGTGCTTGTACTCAGTGATAGTGCTGTTGTGCATAAGGTGCTGGGGGCGTTAGGTCCTGCTTTCCAAGATGTTCTTCTCCCATCCGGTTTGGAACCCTTGGAAGCCATTAATTCTTATTCATTATGATGAGGTCTGTCGGAGCATGGTTCATCTGCTTGTGTCAAGCTCCTTAAACCATGAAACAAGGTCTCCAGAGGATAGTTCGTCTTCTATTTCAACCTCATTAAAAAATGAATTAGGTCTCGAGGATAGTTCTTAAGTGTGTCAACCTCATTAAAACAATGAAACACTTTCCTGTTCAATTCAAGTCTTTGATAAGTTCTCGTAAAATCCCAGTCAAGTCTTTCTCTTGATCTCGTAAATTGAACCTTCACTCCATCTGCCTTTCATATGGATTGAAGCTTGGGGGGCATGTACCTTGAATGGAGTCACCATGCTAGGGGGCATGCCTGGTTTCAAGCATAATTTATCTTTGTTTCAATCTTGTGTAAAAATGAAACCAACCTCAAGCAGATTTTCTTGATTTCAAGCTTGTGTAAAAATGAAACCTTTTCCTTTTTTACCTCTCGTGATTGCCATTTTATCAACCTGTTTTTCCAGATGAGCCTTGGTTCTCTCATTCCATCATCCCTATCTTCTTGGCCAATCATATGCCTTCACTTGGTTATTTTACCCATTCTTGAGGAACCATTGTGATGAGTGGTCTTGTTAGCCAACCTCTTGACCTTTACTCATTCTGAGCAGTTCCACCATTATCGGAACCAATTTCTACCCTTTATACCACTCATTCCTCCAGGAGGAGTCATATTTCAACTCTTTTCTGACTCTTGAAAACTAAAAAGATTGTTGAGTCACTTTTCATTTTGAACTCGTTAAATTGGCTGCGAAGTGATATCTACCCAGTATACGTTTACCCCTTTTTCGGGCTAGGATAGATTATTTACAAAAAAGGAATACCCTATCCTATCACGACTAGGAGGTTCTCTTAGACATAGTTTTCTACGTTTTCGGATCTGAGGAACTATCTACGAAAAGAGACTATTGGAGTTTAATTTTCCGCTGTCTTTTCAAACTCTATAAACATGAAAAGACGCCAATTTCTTCCTTTTTTAGACTCGTTAAAACCTGACGACATCGGACTCCATCGTAATGATGATACTCGAGTTTCTCCTCCCTAGGGCTCGTTAAATGTACTAGGTTGGATTTGTCCAAATGATGAACTTATATGACAAGCATATGGTATCCTCTTCAAGCTTGTGTAAAAATAAAGAGGTACTCGCCAGAAATGGTGGGGGGAAATGAAACCAATATCATCGTCATGTCGGCAGTATGTGGCTCTTGAACATGGCACTTGTCTGCATTCATGTCAGGTTGGGGACATGTCATCTCATTTTCCACTTGACCCCATGGGTTTGGTTTATCCTTTTTGACCACTCATTTTCTCTTTGCCTCGTCATCATGACCTCAGATATTTTGATGTCAAATACTGCCAAATCCAGTGTTATGCCACCAATATTTTCAACAGAATTTGACCTCTGCAGTTTTAAACCCACCTCTGATTCTCTACTGATCCTAATTCACAAATATTATGTTCCTCTGTCTCACGTCGATGATGTGGGAAACACTATTTCCCACCTTCGATCGATCAAGGTCACTTCGTGTCGACTTCAACTCACTATCCAGGAAGTTGATCTAGAGACTCCCTTCTGGTACCTTGGAGCCTGCATGCCTCAATGGTAGGTTCTTCGCATTCGATGTGGGGTTTTTATCGTTGGCCTCTAATTGAATGATTCTGCAGGTGTTCGATGCTAGCTCACTGTTCACATTCCATGAATTATACCTATAGTACCTTGAGGGCCATTTTCATTATTGGTGGTACCTCTCACGTCCATTAACGACTTTCATCATTGGCTGGTAATCAAATGATGTTCTTTCATGTTCGACTTTAGCTCACTTATTCACATGCTTGGACTTGTACTATGTTCGGGTCGAGATGGAGTGCAAGACCATGGATTTTTCCTGACGGAATCCAGGGTGCAAATTTTGTGGATTATCATGATTGGCTACATGACTCATTGATTGGATGGTTGCAACCATACATGAGTCTATTCAATGATCCTATCTGGATAGCTGTGTCCATGCCTTGGATCCTGATTATTGTATACTCTGTTATGAATGGCTATGCCCATACCACATATCATGTACTTGAGATATCAGTTGTACTTGTCTACGCATATTTTCTGACGGCAGTGTTTTCAATTAGGCACGTTCTGGTAAATCATTTCACCCCTCTCTCTCTCTCTTGGGCCTCATGCTTTAGGGGGCATTTGTTACACAGTAATTTGTCACCATCCCTACAAACCGCTGTCTTTCACATTGGAGGGCCTTTTCCGTGACCTGTGAGCAGTGACATGACCTGAAACCACTTTCATGGCATCCCCTTTGATAAGGAAAATCATTCCTCTTAAGACATTTTCTTGTAAAAAACCCTAAAAAAGGACCTTTTGGGCTTGGCACGATTAGAAAGTTCAGCCCTCGCGCCAATGGGGGAAATCCACCAAAGAGGGCATGCCGACTGGCACTTTGTCCCAGTGTATTACTTGCGCCAAGCTTAATAAAGGTTGTTTTTTAAAAATAAATGGCGGAAGTTTGATTCCAACCAACTCCTGAACAAGTATCTAAAATGAGTTGGGAGGTTTGGCTCCAGATCTCCATGTAGGGGAAGTGGTTTTCCACCTATCATGGAAGCTTCCTTGAGGATAGGGCCAATCCCACCATTGTAGGGATCCCAACTCCCCTTCCACCATCTATATAAGCTTGCGATTTTCCCTTTGCAAGTTATTCTTAGTAGTCCTAATAGAACTAAGAGCTGAATCAGTAGTAAGGAGACTATCGCCAAATAGCCTCTGAGAGCCAAGCCAAAGAGATAGATATTTGTCGCATTCCTGACAAGCTTCATTGACACGTGCTCTGTTGTCGACCTGCCAAAGTAAGATCCAGCGTCAGAGCTCAGGTTGTATATTTCCTTCGTTGTTATTAATAATAAGTGGCTTTCATTATTTTTCCATTCATATGTTAATATCTTATGTTATGAATTATATCTTCTCTGACTAATATATGGTTACATGTTTTAGGCTTTACGTTGTGTTTTTTTGTTTCTTTGTGTGCATGCAGGTGTTCGAACATGCTAAGTGGGAGAATTGTGATCTGCTAAAGTGAAGGGTGAAAGTGCCATCTCTTCTGCAAACAACAATAGAGTGGGACTTAAGATAGGCCTCTTGTCACATCTTGGTTTTTTTTAACTAAGAACCTACGTCTTAGCATGACTCGGTTGTTGCTAGACCTGATCTGGGCTAGTAGGGATCACCTCTGTCCATAGAGGGGATTTACCTCTCCAACAATGATGCAACAAATAGAACTATTAGAGTTCTCAGTTCCAGCATAGGATCTATCTATCGAGGAATTTCATATTAAGAACCAAGTGGTTCCTATAACAATTGAGGATGTGTACTTTCATATAGGTTTGTCGAGGAGAGGCATTCCCATTTCAATCTCGGGGTCTATTGTTGGTGGAGAGACAGTGAGTGATTATGTTTTGCAACATTGTTTTCTAGGGTCAAAGCCAAGAAAATGTAGAAATATAAACATCCGAGATGTTAGAGATTTGCCCTTGAGAACTATCCTTTTCACGATCTCAAAACTTGTCGGCACCATTACACTACATATAATGAATAGATCGTATATGAAATACACGCTAGATTGTATGGAGCCAAAATTCTTCAACTGGTCTGAAGTTGTTCCATCTTAGATAAAGGAAAAACTAAATAAAGAAAAAGGAGGAAGGAAGAAGAATTTCATTTATGGTTCTATCCTTATATCCTTCGCCTTGGAATGGATTCCACTCATGTAGCCATAGCATGTGACACTAGATATAGCTAATCCTAGAGATCCTCGGATGTAGAGATGGGTAGAACTCATGCGTTGACATGCAATCCAATCAATTGTTATGTTCTCTACTGCATTCTTTTCCTGGTTACAGTGACAGATCGTTGCCATCGACGAGTATGAATATGCAAGCGTCGATTTCCGAGGGGATCTAGATTTAGCATTACCAGAAGGTGCTCAGTGCGTGCAATAGGTAAGAATGTTTTGACCATGTATTTGATTTTCCTAAGGTTTATAATTTTTTTTTGTATTTTGATGTTTTCCCAAGACTAAACTAAAGTTTTGATGTAATGCAGATGTTGGTCATGTTCAACCAGTAGTGGAACCAGAGCGCGAAGTAGATGTGCTAGCAAAGAGTGCTGTTAGGAGAGCAGTCCTTCAAGATCTTGATATGGCTGAGACTCTGACTAAGCTTCAATAGCACATAGATGGTTTTACCTTTGGGATTCTGGATTGCCAGATTGACGAGCTTCCTATGCGACTGCAGCGATAGATTATTGGAGTTCCTAATTGCTGCATGTGGTTACTTCGTAGGATTTATAGATATATCACATGTTACCACAAGCACCACTAGTTTACTTGTGAAATTTAGCATACATTTTGAGGTCAGATGACCAATGTGTCTTCAACACAAATTTTGTAAAAACCTATAACTATATACCTATATGATTTCAAATTTTTCCTATGTTCATTTTGCAATCCTATTCAATGATGTGAATTTTTTCTTTGCATATGTTGCAAATGTATGTCTAAAACTTGATTAGCTAATGAATCAGTCAATGTGTTCAAATTTCTAGAAATGTGTTGATATTGAATAAAATCAAATTGTCTTTCCAAAAGTCAAACTCTAAGGAAAAATCTATGCAATGTTGGATTTCTAACAATATAAACACTAGTAAGTTGTAATACCACATGTTTTGAGTCTAACCTTATGACGATATGGTTAATACCAAATGAAATGGCATCAGAGAGAAGTTAGATCAACGTGTGATACTCTACGATATTGTTCGTCAATCTACCAATGTGAATCCCCTGAAAACTCACTAACTCATCGTTCAGAGTGAAAATGGCCCATGCTACAAATGATAGATTATGCGTACTACGAGTAGCACCATCAACATATCAAACAATGGCTTCTAAAGATTCAGACATCTGCGATGAAATGTAAAGTGGATTACTAACGTCAAGAAAACTCTAAAGACAAATTAAGATAGTGAATGCAAATGAACAACATATATATACAATATAATACAGAAAATTACTACGCTCATGATTAAGCATAGTAACATTTCAAATACAACCCATTTCTAGGCTGCGCCAATAGAATTCCATCATAATCAACCAACTCACAGGCGCCCTTAGCAAGAAATATTTTGACAATATAGGGGCCATGCCATAATGGCTCAAACTTTCTGGTACCTATTACATCAGCTTCTTGATAGTAAAGAAGGACCAAGTTTCCCTCTGAGAAAATGCGAGGCTAGAAATTTTTGTCGTATTGCACCTTTATGCGTCTCTTATGCACTTCGTTGGCCAATTGGGCTTCACTACGTGTTTCATCAAAATGGATGAGGTTAAGGAGACGTGCTTCTTATTCTAACGTGTTAGGTAACAAGTCAATCGCAATTTTTAACTAAATTATTTCACATTGGATTGGTAGGATAGATTCCAGACCATACACCAGTTAAAAAGGAGTAAAGCCAGTTGCATTTCTCACTAAGGTTTGATACGCCCACAAGGAAAAGTATAGGATCAAATGCCAATTTATTTTACGAATTCCTGTCATTAATTGAAGCATGTTTAAGAATCTTTTTGATAGATTCAAAATGTCCATTTTATTGTGGATAATAAGGAGTATACCTATCATGTGACATTCCTAACTTGGCAGTCAATTTAGACATCATGTGGTTGCAAAAATTCTTCCCCTGATATGTAACTATAGCCCATGGGACCCCAAATCATGCAATAACATGATTAAAGAAAAACAATGCAGTTGTCTGCCCCATGTTGTTGAATGTAGTCATCGCTTCATCCCATTAGATAAAATAGTCGACTATGACAAAAATATAACTGTGCCCCCCAGACAAATGAGGGTTACAGGTCATGAATTCAATATCCCATTTCGAAAATAGTCCCACAGAGACAAAAAAATGCATTGGCACTAGTTGTTTGTGGATTTTACGATAAAAAATCTGGCATGCATGACAACTTCTGACCACGAGGATGCAGTCTCAAAAAATAGTAGGCCAAAAGTAACCTGTGTGAAGTATCTTCTGTGCGGTAGCATAACCAGATAAATGTCAACCACAAGCCCTAGCATGATAATTATTTAACACTTTTTCAGCCTCCTCATGAGTGAGGCACCTCCTTAAAATGGTATCGACACCATGACAATAAAGTGTATCGCCAACGATCAGATAATCTTTGGTTTGGTATCGAATATGTTGCTATCCAGAGCAAGAGGTATCGGGTTGAAAATTTTGGGTTTGGAGATAAATGATGAAATACCCATATCAAGGATTAGATGATCTAATCAGAAACATAGACTTGTCAGGAATTCATGGTTCCAACATGATTTCATTACTATCAGAGGGACGGTCACAGAGAAGCTCAGCCAGAACTAAAGACTTCTTTGACTTGGATTTTATGAATTCCAAATCAAATTCCTACAAAATGACAATCCATTTTGAATATTCCCCCCCCATAAATTAACATGATAAGATATAATTCATGGGGTTGCAATCCAAAATAATATTAGTTTTTCAAAGCATGATATAATGACGAAAACTTTGCACATCTTGAATAGCCAAAAAGGCAAGCTTCTTCACGTATGAATACTTAACTTTTGTATTATTGAGATTACGACTCAAATAATAGATTAGATGTTCAATTCCATATTCTACTTGGACTAATACCATAGAAATAGTCATTTCAACCGTGACGATATATAGGAAATAATTATTTTGATAATTAGGGGGATACATTAATGACGCACGGACAAGAGTGTCCTTGACAACATCAAAAGAAGCTTGTGTAACTTGGTCCTAATGGAAGGGAACCCATTTTTTCAATAGTCAAGTAAATCCTTTAGCCATTTCGGTGTAGTTTGGACTGAACCTTATTAGGAAGTTAGCCTTTCCTTGAAACTTTTGTATCTGAAGTAAGTTTGACGGCACAAGAAAATCAAGAATGGCTTGAACCTTCAATTGGTCGATTCGAATTCCTTATTTTGAGAATAAGAGTCCAAGCAGATGACTAGAACTAACATGAAACACACATTTATGTGGATTGAGGTGTATTTTGTAGTGTCGATAGTGTAAGAAAATGGCTCTCAATTGCATTAGGTGAATATTCTGATTTTGTGAATGTGCTGGTAAATCATATAGATACGGTTGAAAAATGTGCTTGATGTTATTAAAAGCATAATAAATTTCCCTCTAAAAAGATGCCCCAAAATTCTTTAAACCAAACGGTAGTTTCCTATAAGCGAATGTGCCCCAAGGACAGATGAATGTTGTCTTATGTTGATCCTCTAGGTGGATATTGATTTGATTATAGCTAGAGAATCCATCCATGAACAAAAAAAATTCACATCCAGCATAATCGTTAATAATTTGGTTGATAAAGGGAGTAGGATAGTTGTCTTTTGGACAAGCAAGATTGACATCCCGATAGTCGACACACACTGTAATGCATCTTTGTTTTTTCATGACAGGAACGATGTTGGAAACTCACTCAGTTAGTGAAACAGGGTATATGAAACCAGCACGCAAAATTTTTTCAACTTCTACTTTAATGGCAGTGGCTTTCTTCAGATGAATAAGACAAATTCGTTGACGCACCAGTTTGACATTAGGATACATACTAATAGTGTGTTCAACAATACTAGTATCTATGCCTGGTATTTCCTCATAAGAACAAGCAAATACGTCATGGAATTCATGAAATAGAGAGTGATATGATTCAAGTTCTGATGGAGAACAAGATACACCAACATGAATATTTTCTACAAAATCATGTTTGGTCGAAATATCGATAGAAATGGTTTGTTCAATATTTGACAGATTTCTCTCGAAATCAATTGTATTAATGGGAAATGAATTTGAAAAGAAATTTTTGATGGATGGGTGATATTGCTCACTAAGATTATTTTCTTCATAATCAGGAAGATGGGAATGATGATGACAATCTTCCCATGGTTCTCCTTTTGACATCATGGCTTCCAAAATATTCTCATCTAATCGTTAAAATTGAGGAGAATGGATTATATGGAGTATAAAAATCTAAGGAATGATCAACCCAAACACTTGATGAAGTTGATTTTGGATATTCTTCCCAAGCGAGATAGATTGATTTCTATGCCAGCTCAATACAACTGGGTGGCAGAAACTCATCCAGCGTAGAAATATCAGAATCACCCATACTCTCCCTTAAGCCAAATAGAGTGGAAGAGATCATGTAGAAGGTCTCTATACTTGCAATTTCTATCGACATCGCGGGTGGCGGTAATGTAAAGGTTCCCATGGGAGTGGAATCCTTTACGAGTCCTACACCAATGTTCTAAAGTTCTAGTTGGGGCAAATAAATATAGTTGATTAATGATTGTGATTGTACCTTTGTGTAAAGGAAATCATTCTAAAGTATGTAGAAACAATTGCAGTCATTGCATATACCCATGGTCTTTCAACAAAAATATTGTAGTCAAGGTGTCCGTCAACAACCTCAACATCAATATTCATTATTTTGCCTCAAATTTCAACATGCAGGTTATTAATAATACCACAAGGTTTATATGTACATCCATCAAATGCCTTTAACGTTGTTGATGATTGTGATAAGTGCAGTGAGCCAAGTGAATTCCAAAAATTTAGAGACATAATTCATGTATATGCTCCCTCATCAATAATAGTGCAATGAACAAGGTGTTTGATAAAATTTACCTATATGGAGGATGGAAATTTTGCCGGTATTTGCAGCACATAGCCCGTATGCTTAAACACGACAAGATTAGAATCAGTCAGATCAATTCCACCAATAGCCGACAATAAAGCCTATTTTTGGGAGGGATAATTTTGTAATACCTCAAGAGTAGACATAGCTAAAGGGGATTGATCCAAATATTAAACTATATTATAATTTTTTGCAGCTCTTGCTCAAGGATTATATGTCGAATTATGAATTACTCCCTTTTGTCACTTGATTGTCAATTCAGGAATAGCAGTAGGTGGTACTGATTTCATCGACGAATTCATTGTCGAGGTAGTAGGTTGATCAGTGGCCTAACTACCATAATATTTATTGCACATTGACACCAAAATATCTATTGAAGGTTTTGTGACAGATAACGTTAACACTTGGGAACTAGGAGCTAGATCCGTAGCAACCATGTTTGTGTCCGGATTTGGAAATGGGTCTGTCAACACAGCTGATGCATGGGAAGTATTGATGATTTTTGAGACTTCAGCGTAGTGAGGAAAATCCCTCACAAAGTGTTTCTCATTACAGATTACACATGGATAATGAGGTTTCCTAGGTCCAGACAATTGATCAGATGATATTTCCTATGGGTTAGAAGTTTCCTTTTTCTTAGATTTCCCCTTTTTCTTACTTCCGGGTTGCTTGTCACTTTTTTCTTTGTCAAATGACACGAAATTAATTTCAGAAGTAGGAGCAGGATCAAATGCAGTAGCGTGGTGTGTACTTGTAGTGCCTATCAAGCTGTCTCTGGCATGAGAGTCCTTTAATTGAAGAGGAATGGTAAAATTAGATCTTGGCGTGTTAGGAATTTTTTCATTGAGCGTGCCAGACTGAGTATAAATCAAGTCTAAATATTGGGCACAAGCGATAAATTTCTCTTCTGTGACGACGCCACACTTAGCCACATCCTCAATTATAGGTGGTAACAGGGACTTAATGAACCATTCAACAAGGAGTTAATCCGGAACAAAGGTCTTAACCATTTGATAATGATGATGCCACTCGTGAATATGATTAGATATGTGATTAGCATTATTTTGTTTGAAATTGGTCAATATTTCCATTCCAGTTTCATATCTGATGGGTAGCTGGAAATGAGTCAAAAATATAGTAGCTAGGGCTATGAAATTATTGAAAGAAGCTCTAGGTAATTCAATGTACCATTTTGCAGCCAGACCTATAAACATACGATGGAAAAGTCGTAGTCGAATAGAATCATCATTCAGGGAGTTTGGTCAACACCATAAATGATAAGTCATGACATGAGTTTAAAGATCTTCTCCACGGTTTCCATTGAACTTAGGAATATCCGAGGGTAATTTATGAGGTATCACCAGACACCAAGGAGCATAGTTAATTGGATAACTGGTTAACCGATTTAAATTTGGTAACTCTAAAGTTGCAACAAAGGGCAACTGTCAATTAAGGTCAAGTTAAGCATAGCCAGGGTAAGATGGAATTGCTTGAGCAACATTCCTTTAAGCACCAGCATAAGGAATATATTGCTGGTAATCCAGATAGGGTTTCTTTGAAAAGAAAACGCTTGAGGATTCTGTTGGCCAAAACCAGGATATAATAGTCGTTGAAATAAAGTTTGAGGCATTTGCACCTGTGGCTACCAAGGGGTCTGTCCACCAATTTTATAACCCAAATTAGGATAACTTGGATTTGGTTGATAGGTATAACCAAGTTGCGGCTGTGACATCCCATAAAATGGTAAACCAGCTTGTGAATAGATGATTTGAGATATAGGTTGTTGTAAATTAACCAAAGGATTTGGAGTCTGAGGACCTAACATTTGATGGTATTGAGTTGAAGGACTTGTTTGATAAGGTTTTACAAAATTTTGATTCTATAATAGGGGTAAATATGTATTGACAAGTGGTAATGATGTGGGTGTAATAGGTTGAACTGGTTGATGCGATTGTATAACCATTTTTGGTTGGATAGGTAGAGTGGTCTGCCATTGAAAAAAATTCATTTCGACATTAGGTTGACTGAAAAGTGACAGAGTACTGTCATATTGGGTGACCAAAGGTTGTCCCCTAGCATGAGGAGGATAATAAGACAGAAAATATTGCTCTCCAAATGCTTGGAGTCCAATTGATTTGGTACTTGAAGGAATAGACCCAGAAGGATCGACTTGATATTGCCCTAAAAATGTGTATAATGAATCAAGTTGTTCAGTACTTACTATAGGATTACCAGTTAAAATACCAAATGATGACACTGGTAAAGTCCATGGATTTGAAGATGCACTAGAGAACATTCCAGATAATGATTTGTAACCTGATGGGACCAAAGGGCCACCATGAAAATATGAATCTGGTGAAGTTGTAAACATCGATGAGGTAGCTAGGGTAGGAGCTGATGTAATTGGAATAGATGGCCCAACTGAAGATGTTGTTTCAAACATGGTTACTTGAACAAATGTATACCCTTTTTAATTGACGGGAGTTTGAAAAGGAACAAGATCAAAAAAAGCAGATGGTTTCAATTGAGGAAAAGACTCATACAGGTAATGGTCCTCCCCAAAATGGTTTGGAGTTAAAGTCGTCTCTTCTTGTGGGATTTATTCAATCGCAATTAAACTAGGGGGAAGTATTTCACCATCAGGCCCAAAGTATATTCCAAGTGGTTGACTATGTGATATAGGAGATTCAATAGCTACAAAACTTTGTGGGATGACCAAGGTAGGAAAAAATTCTGGTTGTTTGAGTTTAGGATTCAAATGTTCTGGAAAAGAAGAGATGGGATTTGGATCAATTTCTGTTTGAACAACATCAGGTCCAGAAGGTATGGTCTCATTGATTGGATGGATCATGACCACGAGTAGCTGTGAAGACTCCATTTCGACAATAGTAGATGAATCGAGATGTGTAGAAACATCTTGAGCTAACTCTGGTTTATTTAAATATGATTTTTCATAAGAGGTACAAATTGTACTTTATTCGGTAGATTGTGATCGCCTTCGCCTACCAGAAGTAAATTCTAGTGGTAAAGGTGGTTTTAATGCTAGTCTATGCGAACAATGGGGGAAAGGATTTTGTCTTCCATAATTACTGATTCATTTTAACCAAAAACAAAAAAACAAAATAAAAGGGAATCTTAGGCAAAAGGGTTTACCAAGAAACTGTGAACTACAGAATACCTCTTGGCAGACCAAGAAGTATGGGCAGGAAATCTCCCCGAATGTTGTGTTTGGTGTATCACAATTTACAGGGTTACTGACTTGGTTCACTATGGATGGATAGCACCTAAAATTTGTCCTCCCAAATACACCTGAAAGTACATGGAGGCCCAAGTCCATATTAGCATTGTCTGATGCAAAACTGCACAATGAGAGCACCCCTTTATACTTATTGTACTGTAACACCACCCGATATTCCCGAAAGTACGTCTACTAGCTACGATATACTTATGTACGTGAAGTGAGGTATCACACTCGGAATGTATCGCAGACAAGTTAATGACTGCTGCTATGTTTTACAACACCGAAACACGTCTCTAGCCTAGACCTTCTAAATGTTATCGTTATGGTTCCAATGCTTTGTTAGGTAAATTGAGATTAACTTTATGTTGATATTGCTTAAAAATTTTACCTTCAAAGGTTCACCATGATGATGTATTTGGAAAATACCTAAAATGCAACTAAGAATGATAAAAAATATTTCACTTTTAGTTTTTCAATGAAAATCCTAGCTACTAGAGGGAAAGAGCAATCAATTTTCAAGCAAACAAATCGAAGAACACAAACTAAATGTATATTTCCTAATTGTTCCTTTTGCAAAACACACAAAATACTACATGCAAATGCATATTTTTATTTTTAGTTCCTTTAATGTTATGAATGCAGAAAAGAAACTAAGTGCAGTAAATCAACAAAATCAAATGCCTTTTACTTTTGAGAAATGATGAATACAAACAACAATATATTTTTTGAAGGAAAAATGAGCAATGAAACAACAATTTCTCCTATCAGGAAATGAATAATTTACGAAAATTTCCTTTTTCAAAATCAAATAGATCTAATGCGACAATAAAAATACTTTTAAATTAACTTGCCAATGACAAATAAAAATGCTTTAAACAAACATTAAACAATTTTTCCTTCAAAGGAGGAAGAGGTATATGAATTCACGGGTCAATATGAGGCTCAGGCTTTTCAAAACACAGCAGCAAACAAACTGAAACAAACTGCAAAGGAAAATTCAAGGGAATTTGGATGGTTTCAGTAGGCAATGCAGTCTCTAAGGAGAGACAGTGCTTTTCCATGCACGCCCGAAAGGAATATAGTGCTATGCAAAGCACTGTGTCCTATCCAAAGTGCGTTGGGTGCAGTGTATAAAGAAAAACAAAGTTGTTTAACACACTTATTTTGAAAATTTGGATCTTAAAAAGCCTATTCTTTATGAGTAACAACTACTAGGTGAATAAACAGACAAAATCAGAGACTAAAACACCTAGGATAAAGAGTAATTTTCCCAGTATGGTCACCAATTTGTTGGACAGAATTGTGAATTATGGATAAAACATGCTTCCATAGATAGGTGCTAATATAGAACAACATGTTAAAGACTATACAAATACTTTTCCTAACTAAGAACAGGCACACAGAATGTATTAGATGCTTACCTGGAATCCAAGCGCTTCCAAATGATTCCTTTTGTTGCTTTTGTTGTAGCTTCAAATTCCAGCCGTTTGTGCAAAATATTTTCTGTAATAATGAACATAAAACAATAGGACATAGAAATAATACAGATGTCTATTCAAGTTAGTTTGCTAAATCGATAAAGCATAAACCATATAAATCAACTAATATCTTGCAATATGGAAAATAAAATCCAATACAGATGCATATAGAGAAAAGCAAGTTGTATTCTTTATTAATGATAGAAGGGGAGGTTACAACCAAATGAATGATGTAGTGTCACGATCTCTAGCAGCATTCTAGCCTCATCATAATGCAGATATCTCTAGAAAATTGTCACTCAAATCAATCTCCTCAATGAAAAATACACCAACATTTCTCTACATAAATTCTTCCTTTTCAAACACTAAGATTTGCACTCAGTTTATAGAGAGGTTGAGGTAGTTTTACAATCAATGACTTTCCAGTAATAGGTAAGACATGTTCCCAATCTTGTAGATGTCTGTAATATTCCTATTTTAATAGGAATATTCTATTTCATTTTATTTTCTTTGTTCAAACAATAATTATGTAAAGGAGGGTCAAAAACTCCTAATAGAAGAATAAATCCATGCCCAATGTGAAAAAGGTTAAATATCAGCCACTTTAATAAACACACTTGAGTGTGAAAAAAACAAATCAACTTGACTGGGTCAACCTTGAACAAATCTATAGTGTTGTCCAAATGCAATGTACCAAGATAAACAACACAGATCTAGTTGGAGGTTCCAAATGTGAAAGGAGTTAAATCTTTGAGATGGTTTAGGGTTTTGGAAAGCTCTAATATTATAAAAGGAAGGGGTAGGAAACATATGGAGGTTGTTAAATGATTTGATTTCTAAATTTATGTCTGCTTAGACAAATAGCTTTCTTGGCTGCTTAGGCTAGATTGCATTGGAATTTCCTGTTTAAGAGTTCCATCTCTTCCCATTGAGGAGCTCTTGGGAGAGCTTGTATTGCTTGTCCACTATCAGGTTGGAGACCAAGATTCTACTTCCAACTGCAACGTAGATCCAGTGAGTGTTTTCTTGCTATTGTAAGCTACAAGAAGTGGAATACTAGATCTGTTCAAATCTAGCTTGTATTGGAGCCTCGTTTCAATGAGTGTCTCTTTTAACCTCCTAGAAGAGTGCATCCATTGTTGGAGCTTCAGTTTTTATCTTGGCATGAGGCCAAAGTATTATACATCACCATCAGTGTAGGTCCTTGAAGAGACTGCGTCCTTTCTACTGGCAGAGTTGTAGTGGGGTTTGTGTACTAGTTTGAAGGAAAGATCTCTAGTGAAAGGGACCCTTCCCTTCACTATGGTGATCCATGGATTGGCCAACCAATCCATGTTAGTTTTAGATCTAATCTGCTGTGTATCATCTGCTTCATAAATTTCTGAAGATTACTTTAGATCTGTGGCTTAAATCTCAGATCTATTCATTGATATCCATCTTTTGTTGAGATCCCCAAGGGGAGTGTAAAGAAGAGACTCTTTGGCATATAGATCTATAATAGATATATATTTTTATGTAAATATCTGCCCTATATCTGATATATAATAAAACATTGCTTTATCCCTTTGAAAATTACACTGTCAAGTTCTTTAGTCTTAATACATGGTGCATCACCTCTATTTTGAGGGTTTATTCATGATTAAAACTCTGTTTTTCTCTTTTATATTGTTGGATCCATATCCTTGATAAAATTCACTAATTTCTAGACCCTATTGGAGTTAACACCTTCAGAAAATCACGTTGTCTGTGCTTCAGTAATTTCTGCATACTCTAGGTCATGGGAAATCAGCATTTTTAAGCCATTTCGGGAGTGGAGGAACTGGTTAACTTAGCTAGAATGATTTTTTTAAAGCTGAAATTCATTATGGCAGTCCCTCATGTGTTTACGCATATTTCTGAAAATAATCTTTTTAGGGCTTAAATCACTGTTTTTCCCCACTTTTGGTTGAAGGGATAGATCAATTTCCTTGCTGATGAATATATTAATGATAGTAGAGTGTTTATTAACACCTCCCATGCATTATTAACATGCTTCTACTCCAATACAGTGCTTTGATATTGTTTTAGCTCCTCATTGGAAAATTGTCAAGCCATACTAGGTGTGGGAGGCCTATTTGCCTTACCTAGTTTGTTTTGTTTCTGATCTCCTCTTGGAATTGGGTCTTATATTACTATATCTAATGATTCCAAGGGCTTCTATTGGTTTTTGAAGCACACATCCCTGAAAAATGCATTTTCAGGCATACTTGACTGAGCAATCCCTTTTGGGATATTATAGTGGTATCAAAGCATGATCTCCGGCTCAGCCTATGAGATATAGCTATCAAAAGACTAAAGAGAAGAATTAGAGTTCAGAATGATGGAGAGGATGAGATTAATTTCATAATTTTTCAGATCTAAGAAGAGCCTCTCCAAAGAGTTTGAACAGAAGAAAGAGGAAAGTTGTAATGAGACATCTAGAAGGTTTCAAGAGGAAGAGAAGAGACCTTGCAAAAGAAGGGTGATCGAGAGATTTGAGGAAGAGAAGTCCTCACTATCTCTTTAGGAGATTTGCACCAACACTATGATAGCCTTGGAGGAGCAACCTTGAACACTTGTAGTTGATGAGGTCAACATTTTGAAAGAAATAACTCTTGCAGCCATGCAAGGTGTTCCCAAAGTCCAGAAAGGTATGATTGCATTTTCACTTTATATTATTGCAGCAAACCTTTCAGAAGATTGTGGGAATATGTTGTTGTATTACCTAGGATCATCACTTGCTACTAATCTAGAGCAGAAGGGTTACACTGTGCTGTCTAAGAGAAGCAGTGAAGAGTTAATGACCCATTCCTCATGGGAACATTTATATGCCAGCTTCATTCAGGAAGCCATGGAGGAAGAGATGTCAAAGGGTAGACATATTGGGATGAGAAAATATTTCTCCTCTCCAGATGACACTCTCTTAATGAGCATGCCACAGCTCAAAGAGATACTTCTACTTGTAGAATATCCAAGGCCTCTTTGGTTTTGGAAGGCCATGCATGAGAAGGAGGTCTCATCAGGAGATCCCATTGGAGGTGCACTTCAACATTTCATGAGGTGCAAAGTTCTTCAAAGGTTGGAGGAGCATGGTGCCCTACCTTGGGAGGGTACCAAGCAATGGCAGAATGAGATCCATCACCCACATTGGGATGAGTGGATGGTAGTATGGAGCAAGAGATTTCCAAACCCCTTGCAGATCTATGATACAGGCCAGCAAGAAGCATGGATGTGCTGGTTGTTTTTGGGTGAGTTTGGTCACTACCCAAAGATTTCTATTTCTTTAACTCAGGCCTTGAGTCTTAGTGATAGGATGCATAGGAAGAAGGCATGGATGTTGTGGATGTTAAGAAGAGAGCTTGGACATCATATGTCAAATCTTATATCCATGTATTTAATTTTGTTTTAGATATGTCTCATGTGCTCACATGTATTTATGCTTGGGATGTAATTCATGTATGTGCAATTTTTTTGGAGGGAGAATAAATTCCCTGTGATGTATAAGGGAGTTGGCTTGAACTATGTTAATGAGGCATCTCACATGTCCATCATTATATTATTTCTCCATTATATGAATTTTGATAATGCTAGGGGGTAGCGAGAGTCCTTGTTGATAGGGCTATTGTTGATAAAGTATGGGTTGAAATCTCTCCATACTCATCCTGATGTTTTAGAAAGAATGTATGGCACATTTTATTTCTATTTTGATCATGTACAACTGATATATATTGTTGTTTCCTACAACATAGTACATGATCACTCATGCACAACTATTACCTTGTTGGAGGAAAACTTGTTGATATTCAACAAGATGATGAACTTAGTGAAAAGAGTCGCCTTCACTAAGTGGGCCAGCAGGCTATTTTTGGTGCAAGTCTAATTTTAGACTATGTCTATTTTTAGACATGGTGATCATATTTTAGAAGTTGCAGGATGCTATTTGTGGATGTTTGATCAAGTTGGAAAAATAGATGAAATTCTATTTTTACAATATTGGGTGAATTCTATTTATAGATCGTCAATCTAAAAATAGTTGCATGTCGATTATTATTAGCTCTTAATAATAATCATAAACAAAAACTTATTCTCTTGGAGCACTTTGTTTTAGTGCACAGATGTGGCACATCAGTGGACTGAGGGAATTACGCAATTCCCAAGGGTTTACTAGAGCTCATGCATGGAGGGCTCAATTAGAACAAAAGCGGAAAAGTTATGACAGAGTTGGAAGAGTAGTTCATGGAGTTGTATTCAGTTTAACTCAGTTAGACTCAGTTGAGCTAGTTGTATCTAATCTAACTGAATGATACACTAGTGAGAGTGGAGTGAATTAATTCACAAATAATAACTCATTTGAACAATACAATAGTTAACTACAGTGCATGATAGTTCCAGTGGCGACCCAATGGAGAGATAGGTGAAAGGGCAAGATGGACTATCTGTTGTGACTATAGTGATGCATTGATTGCATCACAAACACATTGGAGTTTCCAATGAGGATTGCGCAGTCAAGGCAAGGGTAATTCAAATTCATTCATAGCTATTCTTCAGCCGGGATTTCACAGTGGAGGTAGGCTAGCAAGGGGAAAATATTGGTTCATGGATTTGCAAATTTTTCCTGATTAGTGTGTGATGATTGTATTGTACAGAGAGCTTGATGTACTATGCTTTGTATGAAGATTGTTACATGATCTCCATGATACATAGTATATGATATTTTGGGTTTCTAGCTTCAGGCTTTCCCATTAAAACTACTGTGTTATGTGAGATTGTTTTTATTTATGCTTCACATGTGTGTGCAATTAATTCTCCGCAAAATATTAACAGTGGAATGATTTTGTATTTTTCAAGAAGTTAAATATTGTGAGATCAGGGGAATCTAGATGTATGCATGCTAATGTATATTAATTTCTACATGGTATCAGAGAATTTTTAATTCTTGAAGATTGTAATTGTAAAGTATTGGTGAGTTTGTGCTGGTGGAAAATTTGAATTTGCTATAGAAGATTCTTGGTGCAGAAGTTGAGTATACATTGAAATGCCTTTCAATGGGTTGTGATTGGAATATGCCCTTGATGGGAGCTAAAATTACATAGCCTGGAAGGACAGGATGGAGGTAGTGTTGGAGGATAATGGATTGAAGGGGTTCATCAATAGCGATGTTCCTAAGCCGGGATCTAGCGATGTTGCATTACTTGACACATGGCAAAAGAAGACAAAAAAGACGAGAATAATTCTATTGGAAGGTGTGAAGGACCATATTGTGTCTATAATTCATGGGAAAGCCACTCCATTCTTAATGTGGAAGGCTTTGACAGATTTTTTCCAAAGCAGAAGTGACCAAAGGAAGTTGGTGCTTTAAAGAAAAGCTCAGAAAAATAAAAATGGTGAAGGGCGACAGTATTCCAAAATACCTCACGAAGTTTGTCCACTGCAAGGATGAACTGGGAAGTGTAGGGGATACTGTTGATGACGAAGACTTGGTGAGATTGGCTTTCCTTGGGCTTCCAAAGAGTTGGCATAGTTACGAAGACTCTGTCAATGGACAGGAGAAACTGCCGGGATGGGAGCGACTTTGGTCAGATCTTGTGCAGGAGGAGATAAGGCGAGGTACTAGGGATGGATATTCATCGAAGAATGAAGATGAAGAGAATTTTTCTTTGGCTACCAAAGCAAGGAAAATGAAGGGGAATAAATTTCCTTCAAAATCCGAAGCTAAAGGCAAGAAGCAGGATTTTTCCAAAGTGATGTGTTTTTACTATCATGAACATGGGCATTCCGCCACTAACTGTCCACAGAAGAAGAAGAACAAGAATTTTGCTAGAGCTACAGCTGGAGAGGCCCTAGCCGCACAATTTGAACTTGATTTCTCTTTGATTGCATGCTTGGTTTCAAGATGTATGGGATCTGTGTGGTATCTTGATAGTGGTGCGTCTTTCCATATGATGGGAGACAAAGAGTTGTTTAGTGACTTGGAGGAGAAGGACCTCCAGATGCATAAAGAGATGGGCGACGATGGTCGGTACAATGCAACTGGAATTGGGACCATTACCTTTGAGAGGGAGTTTAGTAATCCATTCTTGTTGAAGGATGTTATGCATGTTCCATGTTTGAAGAGGTTAAAATTAAGAATCTCTACAAGCTGGAGGTAGATGGATGCATTGCAATGGTGGGTAAAGCAGAAGAAGTGGTGAGATGGGATGAGGGTGAATTATGGCATAGGATATTGGGCCATCTTTAACATGGTGCTTTGAAGATTTTGTAGAACATTTCTACTGGACATCCCAAGGGTACTCGTGCGCAGTCAGATCAGTGTAAGAGATGTACTATGGGTCAATTTGTGAAGACCACCTTTCATGAGAAGGAGAACTGTGCTTCGGTGATCCTAGAGAGAATTCACACAGACGTGTGTGGACCTTTCTTGGTTGCTTCAAAAACAAAACATAGATATTATGTTATATTTGTTGATGACTATTCTCGTAGATGCTAGATCTTCTTCATGAAGAAGAAGAGAGAAACGTTCTCAAAGTTCTATGAGTTCAAACAATTGGTGGAGAAGGAGTAGGGGAAGTAAGTGAAAGCTCTATGGAGCGATAATGGTCGTGTATACATCTTGGGAAAATTCAAAGAATTCTGTAGCAAAGAAGGAATTCAAAGAGAACACATAGTGTCTCATAACGCACAATAGAATGGGGTTGCAGAGAGGAAGAACATAATGATCATGGGTGCTGCATGAGTGATGCTGCATGACTAGGGCCTACCAATGCACTTGTGGGTGGAATCATGCAACACTGCGTTTTATGTGAAAAACTATTGTCCTCATAGAGGACTTGGTATGAGAGCACCTAAAGAAGCTTTTACTGGTAAGAAGCCTGATATTTCTCATTTGAAGATTTTTGGCTCATCTATTTACATTCATGTGACAAAGGACGCCAGGAAGAAGCTGGAGCCGACTGTAGAAGTTGGGATATTTGTGGGGTACACAAAAAACACCCCATAATTATCATGTGTATTTTCCAGAAAATCGGATGACTATGGTGCGATAGGATATAAAATTAAATGAGGTGAAAGCCATGAGGTTGTTGCTTGAGAGGGAGCTACACTTGCATGCAGAGGAGGAAATTCTTGTTCCCAAAGATGAGCCTCTATATGTGGATCAGCCACAGGAGGAGATTCATGGAGTGGAGGAGTCCACTTATGCAAAATCGAACATCAAACAAGGCAGAAAGTGTACCACAGAAGCTGAGAGACCGAGGCTTGATGTGGCATAGAATGTAGGAGTTCCTACATCACATCACAGATAGAGACAGTCATTGACCAATTTATTGGATACATGGCTCTTATGATAAAGTGTATCTTTATAGAGCCATATTCTTTTGAAGAAGTAGTGCAGGAGCCCACATGGGTAGATGCCATGGTGGAGGAGTATGAATCCATTTTCAAAAACAATGCTTGGGAGATTGTTCCAAGGCTGGTGGGAAAATCAATTGTAGGATCAAGATGGATCTACAAGGTAAAGCAAGCTGCTGATGGGAGCATTGAGAAGTATAAGGCAATATTTGTTGCCCGGGGCTTCTCACAGATCGAGGGGATTGAATATGAAGAAACCTTTGCACCTGTCACATGGTATTCTTCCATACAGACCATCCTTGCTCTCTCAGCACAGATGGGTTGGCAAATTAATCAGACGGATGTGAAGACTGTGTTCCTTAATGGGATCATTGAGGAAGATGTGTACATTGAGTAGCTTGAAGGATTTGAGATCTTCAACAACAAGTCGCATGTGTGTAGGCTCAAAAGAGTGTTGTATGGGTTGAAATGAGCACCACGTGCTTGGTACACTCAGATCAATAGCTATCTCACTGGACTTGGATTCACCAAGAGTGACGTAGATGCAAACCTGTACCAGATTGTGGTGGAGGGTAAGATTTTAATCATTGTTCTTTATATTGATTATTTATTACTAATAGGTGATGACCAGTTGATACACTCATGTAAGGAATATCTTGCAAAGGAGTTTCAGATGAAGGATTTGGGCCTCCTTCATTATCTCCTTGGATTGGAAATATGGCAATGGGAAGGTGAATTATTTGTGTCTCAAGGCAAGTATGCCCAGGAGATACTAGAGAATTTTGAGATGCAAGGCTGCAAGCCTATTGCCACTCATCTTCCAGGAAATGGGAAGAAAGAGGATTCTACATCAGCAGAGGTAGTGGATGCCACTGTTTATCGATGGTTGGTGGGTTCAGTCAAGTATTTAGTCAATATAAGACCAGACATATGCTATGCGGTGAACCAACTTTCACAAGCGATGGTTAAGCCTACCAAGCTCTTTTGGAAGGTAGGCAAGCATGTCCTGAGATATCTCAGGGGCACATCTGAGTATGGTTTATGGTACAGACAGATGGATTATATGAAGCTGCATGGATTCACAGATGCAGATTGGCTAGGAAGCCCAATAGACAAAAAGAGCACATCGGGAGGGATTTTTAGTATCAGATCTATGAAAATTTCTTGGTAAAACAGAAAACAAAGATCTGTGGCACTTAGTTAACCAAAAGCAGAATACATGGCAGTAAGTCAAGACGCATGTGAGGCTATCTGGATGAGGAAGATCCTGGTTGGTTTTTTCGGTTCACATTTAGATCCCACAGTGATACATTGTGATAATTAGAGTTGCATTAAACTCTCGATTAATTCTGTGTTTCATGGTAGATCTAAACATATTCATATCCGGTATCATCATATTAGAGATTGTATGAAGCGGAAGATCATGTTTCTTCAGTACATTCCTACGGAGGATCAAGATGCAGATATTCTGACGAAGGTGCTCACCAGGAGAAAATTTGAATACCATAGAGGCAGGATCGGGGTGAAGGATAATCCTTATCTTGTTGAGAGGGAGTGTTGAGATTCAACAAGATGATGAGCTTAGTGAAAAGAGTTGCCTTCACTAAGTGGGCATGTAGGCTATTTTTGGCGCAAGTCTATTTTTAGACCATGTTTATTTTTAGACATGGTGATCATATTTTCGAAGTTGGAGGATGCTATTTGTGGATGGTTGATCAACTTGGAAAAATAGATGAAATTATATTTTTAGAATATTGGGTGAAGTCTATTTATAGATCGTCAATCTAAAAATAGATGCATGTCGATTATTATTAGCTCTTAATAATAATCATACTCTAAAAAACAACTTATTCTCTTGGAGCACTTTGTTTCAATGCACAGATGTGGAACATCAGTGGACTGAGGGAATTACATAATTCCCAAGGGTTTACTGAAGCTCATGTATGGAGGACTCAGTTAGAACATAAGTGGAAAAGTTATGATAGAGTTGGAAGAGTAGTTCATGGATTTGTATTCATTTTAACTCAGTTAGATTCATTTGAGCTAGTTTTATCTAATCTAACTGAATGATACACTAGTGAGAGTGGAGTGAATTAATTAGTTAATTAATTCACAAATAATAACTCATTAATCAACTGAACAATACAACAGTTAACTACAGTGCACGACAGTTCCAGTGGAGAGATAGGTGAAAGGGCAAGATGGACTATCTGTTGTGACTATAGTGATGCATTGATTGCATCACACACACATTGAAGTTGCCAATGAGGATTGCGAAGTCAAGGCAATGGTAATTTTAATTCATTCAGAGCTATTCTTCAGCAGGGATTGCATAGTGGAGGCATGCTAGTGGGGGGCAAAGATCAGTGCATGGATTTGCAGATTTTTCCTGATTACTGTGTGACAACTGTATTGTACTGAGAGCTTGATGTACTAAGCTTTGTATGAGTATTGTTACATGATCTCCATGATACATAATATATGATAGTTGGGATTTTCAACTTCAGGCTTTCCCATTAAAACAACTATGTTATGTGTGATTGTTTTTATTTATGCTTCATATGTGTGTACAATTAATTTTCCGCAAAAGATTAACAGTGGAATGATTTTGTATTTTTTAAGAAGTTAAATATTGTGAGATCAGGGGAATATAGATGTATGCATGCTAATGTATACTAATTTCTACACTTGCCACATGACATTCTCGAGTATTAGTTGAAAGAACTGCACTGTATCCCTTGGATAGACCATTGGTATCATGGGACCATTAGAGTTTGTCTGATTTGGATGCCAAATGGTGATGAGGTGCCATTTATTTTGGATGGGATGGTTTGGGCCATGACTATTTTCAAACTTGGCCACTTCCTTGATGGGCTAATGAAGGTTCTGCAGGATGATGGGTGCTTCCCTAAAGCACCAAATATATATTTTACCTTCAGCCTTGGTGGAATGATGAGGGCATCAAGTAAGTGACATGTAAACCACTTACCACATCCAGATCTAAAGTAAGGAGGATATGACCTGCGCTAGTTTCTATTGGGTGAGTATGGGTACCACCGAAGGTTTTTAATTTTCTTCTCTCATGCCTTGTATCTCATGGAAAGAATGCATAAGGAGGAGGCATGGTTGCTTTGGTTGAGAAGAAGGAAGTATGGACACCCCACGATGAATTCCATGTCCATACCTTTATTTATGTCTATGATGTCTGTACATGTATTTCTGTTTAGGAAGGTGTTGAAGCCTAGAAAATCTCTGCTTCAAACATTGGGGAAAACCACCCGGTCGGGACCTTAGGACAACTCCTTTTCCGTTTGGTATGGTAGCTCCGAATGGATTTAAAGGACCAGTTTCCTTATAACTAAATGGTTTGGTTTGGATGGGTGAAAATGGGACTAAATTAACTGAAATAAAACTATCTAATTTAAACTAAATACTGATAAACAAATTCTAACACTAACCCGGGTAATTATATGTGAGTACAACTTAAAATTGTTCCAATTTAACAATAACCATGAAAATGTATTATTCTTTAAATTGAAATGTGCAGAAACAAATAAAGATAACTCTGTTTAAGAAATTAAACAGAGTTGTATTAGCATATTGCATTCATCATTGTATACCATCTATATATATACTTATGAAAGATAACGTTTCAATTATACTCAGAAATGATATATAAAAAGAAGCGTTGTGAAGACAAATATATATAAATGATAGCAAATTTTAAAGCGAATATCATAAGACAAAAGAAATCAGCAGTGAATAGATAGAAATACCTTATTCATCTTGAAGATTTTCAAATGAAATGTGATACTCTAATCCAGTAACTCTGATGCAAAATCAAATTCCAAGGTACAGAAATGCAACACTTCAAAGATAATTCCGCATAAAAATCACCAGATGTGATCCTTTTTAAAAAATATATAAGACAATGGAGTACAGAAATGCAATCTCCAAGTCAAAATATTAAGATCCAGGACCCTTCTCTAAATGCATGAGAGGGGTTTAAATACTATATTTAACTAAATCTAAAAACAGTCTATTATGAAAATTTAGGATTCGTTCAATGACCTTCTCCTTTTCCTACAAAAAATACAAAATTGAAAAAAACTAAATCTAACTATCTATGAACTTGATCTTAAACTTGCAGAATCTGGTAGCATAGTTTGGAAGGCGGGTTGACCGACTTCCCCGCATTCAACTCATTCCCAAGACAAGTAGCCGGCAAGTGCAGGCGCGAATTCTATGTATTGACGATGGCCAATTGGCACACCGTGCCGAATGTGGCTTCACCAAGTATGTCCAGTAAGAGTCCCAATTTAATCTTGTCAGCCCTTGGATTGATTTCGCTCTTTCTTCTGCCTTTTGCCTCCATTCTGCTTGTAGTTGATGGGCCCGTGGGAGATATCCTAGAATAGTTTCTGAAATCAAATTAGCTTTGTGTAAATTATCATTTACACAATCAGTAAGAGTGTTTTCCACTGTAGTCGCCTCCTCTGCTGCCTTCTCTGCCCTTCTGATTTGTGTAAGGCCCCATTATTGAACAATATTTCTTTATGGTTTTCTATTAACAATGGTGTAATTAGATTTTTTCGTTTTCTTTCAGTTTTTTATTTTGCTATGCTGTATAATCTTCGATCTTTACTATTGACTAACTATATCATTTCGTAAATCTACGATATGATTTGTGATTTTATCGCTCTCTTGGCACAAGAATTCCATGGCAAGATTTTTTGGTAGAAAACTTCCTCTTGTTGCAGTAGTTGATTCTTTAAAGAGATAGTTTCTGAAATGAATTCTGGAAGCTTAGGATCATCTTTATGCTAATCTTGGATAATCTATATTTGTTTGTCTTTATCATCCAAGCTTTTTTGATGTCCTATTTGCATTTCTTGAAGTTGTTGTTGTATCTCTTCAAGTTTCAACTGTGCTTCATTATTGGCCTGTACCTGTTGCAATTGCTGTTGTAGAACTTTTATCTGTTCTTATTTTTCATTCAACAAAATTTGTATCTCAAATGCTTTGTAAATTGTTGCAGAAGCATAAGCCCCTGTCATTTGAGATAATTTAGCGAGATTATCAGTAGGTTCTGTGGCAGGATATTTCCACAAACATCTAGTTGTTCTGCTTCAGTAGCAATTTCACTTTCTAACTTTCTCTTTTTCCTCTGTTTCTTCACTACTGCTTTGTATTTTGGGCTGTAGAATACATCTAGAGGAGGAATGTCCTCTACATTAAGTAAAATTTCAGAGGAGGGTGTGATTGGTATGTGCTCTGTCACTGTGACTGTGCTGCTTGTTCCTGTGTTCAAAACTTTGGTTGTTTGTATAGGGGTATGTACATTCTGTCCTTCTACATTAATCAATTGGTTAAAAGTTTCCCATTCTTTGTCTAACTCAATGATGACTGGTTGTTGTTGTTCATTGGTTGGAGGAGGATTTGTCTGTTGAGAAGTCAAAATTTGCTGTTGAGTAAGTTCTTTTGATTGTGCAGAATATTTCATGGATTCTTCCATTTTATCTTCCTTTTCATTAGACTTATTTGAATGTTCAGAAGTCTCTCTGTCATATTTTGATTTAGATTTATCTGTACTCGAACTACCGTTAAGACTAACACTAGGATTTTTCTCCCTTGCGGGATATTAAGCATAGATTTTCCAAAGGAATAGGAGTTAGTCTTCTTTCTCTGTAAAGTTTGAATTCCTGGAATTCCTCTGGAGATAACTGCATTTGAGCTGAATTCAAAACTTCTTTAAATTAATTTCTTACTTGGAACATTCCCTTACTCTGATTGCATTAGTAAAATTCTTAACAATATCATTTGGGTCGAATAACCTTCTTGAAAAATTGAACAACTGTAGGCATGTAATGTTGCCTATCTCTTGGAATGCATGACCAATATCGAACAGTGAAAATGTTCCACATTTTATGGGGAATTGTGGCCAAATGCCCTTTTTCTTCTCTTTTAAATCCTTTGTTATACCTCCTTGGCCACAGGTCTGATAAGCAATTTCTCGAGCTACAAGTCTATCTGGAACATATAGGGGTAAAACATGGGGGGAAGCATAAATTCCAAAAACCCTAATATAAGTGAAAAATTCCTCTCCAAACAATCTTGCGAAGGGGAGAATGTCAACCTCTGTTTCTGGGGATAACCTTGAGGCATCCTTATTATGCAAGGTTCTGTACAATGGCAGCATTATTCCATGACAAATTTGGTAAAAATGGGGGACAAACTTAGACTCCCATAATTATTTATGGTACACATGAATAGGCAAAGGATCATGTATAGTCCATTGCCAACCCATCACACAGAATTTAGAGACATAACAGATAGCGTCCATGACATAAGTAGATAAATAAAAAGGCGGATAAACCCACTGAGAAACATTTCGTTTGGATCGGTAGTGAAAAATGGTAGTGGTCAAATTATCAGATAGGATTTTGGCCCAGTCTACAATTGTAGAATTAACGGCCGCATTCAACAAAGGGAGTCATTAAGGTAAGATCATATTTATGTCAGGCTTTCCAAAAAGCCTGCATAACATGGCAGCAGTGAAACAATAAGGAGAGGTAAGTGAACCCGTGATGTACATACCTTGTTTGTTTTTCTTCAATGGTTCACTTCTTTTGGTCCACTCCTTTGTGCATTATGACAAATTTGCATGTTCTCTGGAAAAATCTTCCATGAATTGTTTATTGTAAGTCGCCTGAGGTTACGGCAACTTATACATTAGTCTCAAATCTTCCGTGGTGAATGACCCGATTAGCTCTTGAGCTGGAGTTCTGAATTGTCTGTCTGAAATATCGGTGCTGTCCAGCACCCATTTCACCATGTCCGTATATGGGAGAATCCTTGGCCTTGCCGCTATTCTATGCAGAAATGAACAAGCCAGTTCTTTGAGGGTTGCTTCAGATGTATTACTAGAACCTGCTGTAGCCGTAACTTTTAATACCACAGGATTTTCTTCTTCCAGCAAATTATACATTCCTTCCCAAGTGGATATACCGGAATCCTTATTGCAAGCGGTGTCTGCATATAGTGAAGCCATTTCTCTGTTTTCAGAATTCGAGCTCTTCTCCTTCTTACCCATAATGTTTAGTGAAAGCTTTGTATAGACGTTTGCTCCTTCGTGCCTGCGTTTTACGAGTTAAATGAGAGTAATGGCATGAGAAAGGTGATGAGACTGTTTTAAATGCAAAGGCGGATGAAATATATTATTTTAACGTGAAATGACTTTCAATCAAAACAAAATCTCATTTACCATTATTTTTCAATCCAATCATTTAATCTAATCATTAAAGCGCATAACAGATATTGATATATGGGAAGATTGCCTTTGAACAACGTGCCTACATGAATCTGCGACATTGCGATCTGCGATTTGCTGTGCAATATCGCAATATCGCAATGTTGCAATATCGCAATATTGCAAAATGAGACCATCGCAGTTATGTAAAATAGTGCAAAAGCGCAAATTGCGCAATAGCGCAAAAGCACATATCGCAAATCTCGCAAAAGCGCAAAATTGTAAATAGCGCAAAAGGTATTCGTTTAACATTTATGTTTTGTGCGCTATGCGATCTGCGACCAATATGTTTATTGTATAGGCATTTTTGAGATCACATTATCGCAAAATCGCAAAATCGCATTTTCAGTTTCATAAAAGATATATACCATTTTGCGATGGATGCGCTATTTTGTTTAAAGAACAATTTTATTGTAATCTATCATAAACTTAAGTGTTTTTTAATGTTCTTTCTAAGGGATTTCTCTAAGTTTATGATAGAAAGTTTTATTTGAAAAGGAAAACAAATCCTAATTGATTTTTTGGATTTTTTAACTAAGGGTCCCCATTTATTTAGTATTATTACTAATATTAAATAGAAGGGGGGTTGTTGCTAGTCACAACAATTGGTGATTCACTGAAAGAAACAGTTATCTCTGAAAAAATAAAATGAGCACTATATCTTTAGTAAGTAAATATTTTTAAAGATAATGAAAACTACCTTAGGATAATTCAGATAAAATGTAACTATGAAAAAGAAATAAAAAATCATTTACAATTTCTTTCTAATTCCTTAAGAATAAAAACATTTTTGGGTTATCTCAAGCTTTGATTGGTGTTAATAATGAAGTAAGTGGATTTCTCCAAGTTTTGGTTTTATAATATACTCTATTGCCATAGATATTTCCTCTGCTGCCAGCAAACATTCATAGTCTCGACAGGGTTACCTTTAAACCATTAACCATTCATTGTCCCATCCAACTAAAATTATGACTTTTTAAAAGATAAATTCATAAGACCTATTATCTCATGTTTTTGTCTTTTACTTATTTTTTATTTTAAGAACCATTGTTCTGGTTTGATAGCCAGTTAATAACAATGCCATTCACTAGTTATAATTAAACTGAACAAGCTGGCTCGTGATGATACCCCTTGTCTTATATTTATAAGCCATTACCTTGTTTTGGTATGCAGTATTGGTAATGTCAGTTTTATTACTCCTTATGAACATGGTAAGTCGGCTCATAATGATACCTCTTATCTCTTAAATTTTCAAATTTCTTAGAATTACATTCTAAAAAATCACAACTTAAATGGATGGGGTGAAATAGTTTTATCCTTAAGAATCAACGGATGACAATTTTTAGAGTTTTTTGAGTTCCAAAACTTTGAAAAATCTTTACTTTGATAGATAACCTTTCTCTGCTTAATAAAATTATGATGATTTACATTCTTCTCAAGTTTTCAAAAGATCATGCAAATGATTGGAATAATCTTTCAAATTTTAACATCTTATTTTAAACTATCCAAAAACTGTGATCATTACTCTAAAAATTCTTATTTACACAAAATAAATATTTATAATATTCTTCCTAAGAAATTTTCTTAAATAGTAAACAGTCAATTAGAGACTCATTAACAACCTTTATTTTCAAAAACAAAAACAATCAAAACTCTGCAAAAAGGAATATGTACAGTTTAAGAAGGGATTACCTCCTTATGAAAAGAATTTCTTCAAGATAAGCCCATTTACAGGAAGAGATTCTCTCTTACCTATTAGATCTTGGAGTATGAATGTATTTGAGCCTATCTTCTCAATGATCTGAAATGGTCCAAGCCACATTTTCTGAAACTTGGTATGTTTACCTTTTTCTTTGTGTGCTTTATCCCATTTCAGAACAAGATCACCAATTGACAAAATTTTTGAGCCGGTAGAACTTGCATCAAAAGAAGATTTTACAAGTTGTTGATGTTTTTCATGAATAAATTTTGCTTTATCTCTATCTTCTTCTAGTTTAAGGATTTGATCATATCTCAATTGAATGGATGAAGAAGGATTTTCTTCAATAAATTGCACTAGGGCTAATGATGGAAGAGTTAAATTTGATGGTATCACAACTTCTTTTCCATAAACCAAATTGAAAGGTGAAGTCTCTATTGAAGCTTTTTCAGTGATACGATCAGGCCATAATGCAAAGATTAAAGATTTGTGCCAATTCTTTTGATTTTGATCAATGGTCCTTTTAATGATTTTGATAAGGTTTTTGTTAGTGGATTGAGCCAAATCATTACCTTGTGGATAATAATTTGCTGAATATTTTAATTTAAAACCTCTTTTGACTGCAAATTCTATTAAACTATTTCTACAAAAGTAAGATGCATTATCAAAGACTAGAGCGTTAGGTACACCAAACCTGGTTATGATGAATTGATATATGAAATCAATAATTACATCAGAATTGGCTACCTTCAACAGGATTGCTTCTACCCATTTTGTAAAGTAATCAGTTGCAGTAAGGATGTACTTGTGCTGTTTGGAAGAATGAGGTATTATCTCACCAATAATGTCAAGCCCCCATTGTTCGAATGGTTGCTCAATAGTCACTGGTTGCAAAGGAAAAGATTGTTTCCTTTGTCTTCCACTTGCAGTTTGACAAATTCTGCATTTCCTTACATAATCATGTGTATCTTTAAAAAGGGTAGGCCGTAATAACTAGCACGGATTATTTTGTGAGCTGTGGTATCACCTCCAAAATGACCTCCTGCTGGTCCATCATGCAATTCCTGCAAAAACTTTTCAGCTTCAGTCTTTTTAAGACATCTTAATAAAACTGAATCATAATTTTTTCTAAATAACACATTATCAATGATCTCATATTTAATAGCCTTTAACCTTAAAGCACGTTTACTCTTATAGCTGAGATTAGAAGGAGCATACCCATTTTTCAAGTAATAGATAAGATCAGCATACTGAGATTCGGAATCTGTAACACTTATCTGACTTACTTGAATATCTTGATTTGAATCTTGATTTTCTGGTATATTATGAGCTCCTGCCAATAATCTGCAAAAACCTTGTCCTCTAACAATCTTAGTTGGTTTAATATCAATATCATATTCTTGCAAGGCTGTTACCCAGTTAGCTCTCTTTTCTCCTACTTCTTTTTGAATTAATAATTGCCTCACTGCAGAGAATGGGACAATGATTTTTGTATGTGTTTTCAAGAGAAAAGGTATGAAATGTTTGATTGATTTAAACACGGCAAAGGCTTGTTTTTCAACATCGGAATAATTCAGCTCAGCTCCTTGTAGATTTGAGCTAAAGAAAGAAATTGGTGCCTCAATTTTCTGATCATTGAGCTGTGTTAAAACAGCAGCATAGGATGTTTCGGTGGCCAAAGTATACAAAGTAAAATCTCTAGAAAAATCAGGGGTATTCAATGTTGGTGCATTAATGATTGCTTGTTTGATTGCCTCAAAGGCTTCTTTCTCTTTATGCCCCCATTTGAATACTGAATTCTTCTTGATCATATTTTGCATAGGTAAAACAATAAAAGAAAAATCAGGAATGAATCTTTTAACAAAATTGATTTGTCCAAGAAATGATTGCATGGATTTTTTGTTATGAGGTAAAGAAATATCAGAAATTTCTTTCACTCTATCTAGATCAATATATATACCATCTTTTGACACAACAAATCCCAAGATTTTTCCTTCATCCAAAGCAAAGAAAGATTTCTTTGGATTTAAGGAAATACCAAACCTTCTACATCTTTCAAATATTTGCTTTAGGTCATGTAGATGATTGTTTCTCTTTTTTGAAAATACTATTATGTCATCAAGATAGAAAACAACCAATTTATTGATCATACCTTTAAATGCTATGTCCATGGCTCTTTGGAAAGTTTCTCCTGCATTTATTAGACCAAAAGGCATTTTCTGATAAGCATAAGTTCCCCATTTTGTTCTGAAAGTTGTTTTCGATCTGTCATATGGATGAACTAAAACTTGATTATAGCCCGAAAATCCATCGAGAAAGGACATAAGTTCAGAACCGGCTACCTTTTGAAGTATATGTTCCATGGTTGGCAATGGGAAATTGTCTTTTAAACCTGCCTTGTTTAAATTTCTGAAATCAATACAGATTCTTATATCACCATTCTTCTTCTTGACAGGTACCATATTGGAAACCCAATTGGAGTGCCTGACTGGAAAAATGATTTTGGCTTTTAAAAGTTTATTAAGTTCTGATTTGATTTGACTTTCGAGATTTTGATGAATCTTTCTCAACTTCTGTTGAACATGTTTAATATCAGGAAGCATTGGAATTGTGTGTTCAATAACCAAAGTATAATACGTTTTTAAATCATCATAATTCCAAGCAAAAACGTTTTTATACTTGTTCAGAAGTTTAATGAACACATTCCTTTCCTCAGGTGTTAAATTGAGTCCTAAGTTAATGTTTTGAGGTTTAGAATCAGAACTAAGATTTACTAATTCAAACTTCAAAGTGGAACTTTGAAGTTTAGCATTAGTGACTTTCTTGAATCTATCTTTAATGTCATATAAATCCTCTAATTTAACAACATATTTCGGAATGGGATTTTCATTACCTTTTGAGGCAATTTGAAAATCATGATCATCTTCGTCAATGATTTTCTCATCATAAGATTTCTCTGAAGTCATGAAATTTAAAATATATTGATCATGATAGAATACTCTCCAATTTGTAACATTATCTAGGACAGATGGACGAAAAATCAATTCTACAGAAAACCTATCAGGACTGCAATCTTCAGCAGGTAGGAGTTTAGATGCAACAATAGCTAACAAGTCAGCTGATGTATTCTGATTCCTAGGAATAGGAGAAATATTGAATGCTAAAAAATGAGTGGTGAGATCTTGTACTAGGGTTTGATAGTGTTTAAGATGTCCTGAAAGGCAATGAATAGTATTCCTAACTTTTTTTATGACAATTTCGGAATCACCAAATACTTTCAAGTATTTAACATCTAACCCTATAGCTTTATAAAGTCCTTGAACCAAGGCTTCATATTCTGTGGTATTGTTAGTACACTCAAATTCTAACCTACATGACAGCATAGTTTTCTCACCATCTGGATCAATTAAGATGCATCCAGCTCCAGCTCCATCACTAGACTTTGATCCATCAAAATATAACGACCAAAATAAAGACTTATCTATTGGCTTATCTACAATTACATTAGAAATATTTACAATTCTGGAAGGATCAGATTGTGAAAAAATTTCTATTTGAGAAACAAAAGTATTTACAGAAAAAGGTGATTGAGGTGCTTCGAAGTTTCCCATAAATGATCCAGTAGAATAACCTCCAAGAATATTGTTGTTGAATGCCACAGGCTCATTAGGTTGTTCGAATTCAGTGACAGTGTGCGTCATATGTTTTTCTCGTTCAATTTTGATTTGATTTGGTTTCCCTTTGTAGGGAAGCCACATATGTGAATAATCAGTTGAGATATAACCATTAAGTTTCGCAGACCAGTCCCTGCTTAAAATTAATCCATAGAATTCAGGAATATTAGCAATCAAAATATCAATTCTTTGGACAATCCTAGGATCAGAAGCTAATCTGATAGTAACTGAATTGATTTCTCCTACAACTTGAACTTTAGAGCGATCCAATTGAACGATATGAACTGCTGATTTCTGTGGTTTGATATTCAATTTGGCACAAACAGAAGTAGGCATTATATTGGAGGAGGCTCCAGAATTAATCAAACAATTGTGCATATTTTTATTGTACATATCATAAGTTAAAAGAAAAGGAGGAGTTTGAGAATTTGACTTTTCTCCAATGAGCACTGTATCAGTAGCATCTACCTTATCTGGTGGCTTACCATTTCCCCTAGTTGCTTTTGCAACTACACCACTTGGTAAAGGATCAATTGGTGTAGCGTTGAATTCTTTCAATAGCAACTTTTGCTGGTGTTTTAGTTTGCTGAGTTCATGTAAGGAAATGTTGGCTTTGATCGTTTTCATGTCTTCAACAATTTTGTACTCCATAGGATCTGACACCACTAAAGTATTTGTTGTTGATGTGGGAGGATTAGAAGAAGATGGGTGATTTTGAGTAGGTAATGGAGAATTTTTCTTTACAGGGGATTTGTCTTTGGTACTTGGAGTTGTAATTTTCTTTTTAGGAACTGTTTGTACTGGTTCCGATATAGATTTACTCCTAGTACTTACAGGCATAGCTTCTTCACTATCAAAATTAGGGAGAATAAAATCCCACATTCCATTCAATTCAACTATTTCTTCATTTTCATCTTCCTCATCTGATACTAGAGATGTATCTTCTTCTTCTTCCTCTTCTTCTCATTCTGCATTAGAGATTACATTAGGAGGTTTAGATTCAACTTAGTTTCTTCTGAAATTTCAGAATGGTTTCTTGGTAGAAGTTTCAGCTACTTGTTTTTTAATTTCAACCATTTCATTTGACATGGTTTTAAGGACTTTCTGTAAACCTTCCATGTCGTATGGGTCTTTGGCCTTTTTCTTTGAATCATCTTTGAAGCTGACTTTCTTTGATTTCCTTTCTTCAATAGCATTTTTATTTTCTAGAGAAATAATTTGTTTTTCCATTGCAATAGCCTCTTTCATATTCTCAGCTAACGTAGGTTTTGCAGCTCTATCTACAAAAATTGCTATGTTTGAGGGTAAGGCAGTTATGTACCATTTGATTTTGACTTGTTCACTAGGCTGTGAATCTGTGTGGATTTTGTTCAAGAGTTTGTTGAATCTAGCGTTGAATTCTTTAATAGGTTCCTTGGGTTCTATCTTCAAATTTGAGAGGTCATTGAGTAAAGTTGCTATTGATCAGTCATCTCCAAATTTGGTTAAAAAATGATCTGCAAAAATGGCCCAACTTGTTATGGATCCTGATGGTAATGAAAAGTACCATGATCCTGCTACTCCTTTAAGAGTATAAGGGAATATTGTAACTACAACATCTTCATGTGTGACTCCATTCAAATTTATATCCAGCATAAAGTTATTGATATGTTCTTCAACTTGAATGTTAAGATCTGGGCTAAATTTTGGAAGCCATTTTCCAAGATTGTCTGATAAATCATGTAAAGGTGCAGCCATGTTGACTGCCCCTAGAGTAGCCCATGGTCTAGCCATTATTGGAACAACTATTGGAGGAGTAGTAGAAACTGGTGGTGTTTGAATACAAGTTGTTGGAATAGATGATGTTGAGATTGATGATGATTGAACATATGATGATTGATGAGATGATATGGAAACAACTGTACTTTGTTGAGATGGGATTTTAGAAACAGGTATTTGAATATTAGATGTTGAACTTATATCACTTACTGATTCTGATTGATTTTTTCTTGTCTTAACTCTACTAGGTAAAGGGAATTCTTTCGGAGAAATACCAAGTTTTTCACTTTGAAGCCTAGTAAGAGGTTTGGAAGAAACAAATTTTGAAGTTACACTACCTTCAGATATTTCAGACTCTTCTAAAGATAATGAGAATCCTTTCAATTTATGAATTAAATCTTGAACTTTAGGAGACTCAGGATTTTGATTGTCTAAATGTTTTGAGATTTTGGTAGTGGGTGTATGAATATTCTTCACAATTTCTTCTATAGGATTTTTTATTTCAAAAGAAATTGAAGAAGTTGATGAGGGTGTTTTGCTCTCAGAATGGCTTGTGGATAAATATTTACTTGCCATTCATAGCTCATGCCGTCCTTCTAGTGCCAAAAATGTTGAAGCCTAAAAAATCTCTGCTTCAAACATTGGGGAAAACCACCCGGTCGGGACCTTAGGACAGCTCCTTTTCCGTTTGGTATGGTGGCTCCGACTGGATTTAAAGGACCAATTTCCTTATAACTAAATGGGTTGGTTTGGATGGGTGAAAATGGGACTAAATTAACTGAAATAAAACTATCTAATTTAAACTAAATACTGATAAAGAAATTCAAACACTAACCCGGGTAATTATATGTGAATACAACTTAAGATTGTTCCAATTTAACAATAACCATGAAAATGTATTATTATTTAAATTGAAATGTGAAGAAACAAATAAAGATAAATCTATTTCAGAAATTAAACAGAGTTGTATTAGCATATTGCATTCATCATTGTATACCATCTATATATACTTATGAAAGATAACGTTTCAATTATACTCATAAATGATATATAAAAAGAAGCGTTGTGAAGACAAATATATATAAATGATAGCAAATTTTAAAGCGAATATCATAAGACAAAAGAAATTAGCAGTGAATATATAGAAATACCTTATTCATCTTGAAGATTTTCAAATGAAATGTGATACTCTAATCCAGTAACTCTGATGCAAAATCAAATTCCAAGGTACAAAAATGCAACACTTCAAAGATAATTCCGCATAAAAATCACCAGATGTGATCCTTTTTAAAAATATATAAGACACTGGAGTACAGAAATTTAATCTCCAAGTAAAAAATATTAAGATCCAGGACCCTTCTCTAAATGCATGAGAAGGGTTTAAATACTACTTAACTAAATCTAAAAATAGTCTATTACAAAAATTGAGGATTCAGTTCAATGACTGTCCTTTTCCTAGGCTAAAATACAGTAAAATTAAAACTAAATCTAACTATCTATGAAATTGATCTTTAAACTTGCAGGCATCTAGCATAGTTTTGAGAAGATGTGCTTGACCGAATTCAGCATTCAACTGTCCTGAAAAGATAGAGTCGGCAAGTGTAGGCGCAATCTTCTCTGTAGCATTGATGATACAATTAAGTGCACTGTGCTGACTGTGTGGCTTCACCAAGTACGCCCAGTATGAGTCCCAATTTAATCTTGTCAGCCCTTGGATAGATTTTGCTCTTTCTTCTGCCTTTTGCCTCCATTCTGTTTGCAGTTGATGTGCCTGTGGGAGATATCCTGGAACAGTTTCTGAAATTAAATTTTCTTTGTGTAAATTATCATTTACACAATTCGTAAGAGTGTTTGCCGCTGTAGCCGCCTCCTCTGCTGCCTTTTCTGCCCTTCTGATTTGTGCATCCCAGTTATTGAACAGTATTTCTTTATGGTTTTCATTAACAATGGGTGCACCAGCTTTTCTTCCTTCTTCTGTCTTTTGCCATGCCAGATAATCATTGATCTTTTCATTAATCAAATCATAATCATTTCGTAAATCTACGACATGATTTGTGATTTTATCGCTCTCTTGGCACAAAGAATTCCATTGCAATATTTTTTGGCAGAAAAATTCCTCTTGTTGCAGTAGTTGATTGTTTAAAGAGATAGTTTCTGAAATGAATTATGGAAGCTTAGGATCATCTTTATGCTGATCTTGGATAATATGTATTTGTTTGTCTTTATCAGCCAAGATTTTTTGATGTCCTATTTTCATTTCTTGAAGTTGTTGTTGTATCTCTTCAAGTTTCAACTGTGCTTCATTATTGGCCTGTACTTGTTGCAATTGCTGTTATAGAACTTTTATATGTTCTTCTTTTTCATTCAACAAAATTTGTATCTCAAATTCTTTGTCAATTGTTGCAGAAGCATAAGCCCCTGTCATTTGAGATAATTTAGCGAGATTATCAGTAGGTTCTGTGGCAGGATCTTTCCACAAAACATCTAGTTGTTCTGCTTCAGTAGCAATTGCACTTTCTAACTTTCTCTTTTTCCTCTGTTTCTTCACTACTGCTTTGTATTTTGGGCTGTAGAATACATCTAGAGGAGGAATGTCCTCTACATTAAGTAAAATTTTAGAGGAGGGTGTGATTGGTATGTGTTTTGTCACTGTGACTGTGCTGCTTGTTCCTGTGTTCAAAACTTTGGTTGTTTGTACAGGGGTCTGTACATTCTGTCCTTCTACATTAATCAATTGGTTAAAATTTTCCCATTGTTTGTCTAACTCAATGATGACTGGCTATTGTTGTTCATTGGTTGGAGGAGGATTTTTCTGTTGAGAATTCAAAATTTGATGTTGAGTAAGTTCTTTTGATTGTGCAGAATCTTTCATGGATTCTTCCATTTTATCTTCATTTTCATTAGACTTATTGGAATGTTCAGAAGTATCTCTGTCAGATTTTGATTTATATTTATCTGTACTCGAACTGCCATTAAGACTAACACTAGGAGTTTGCTCCCTTGCGGGCTCTTAAGCGTAGATTTTCCAAAGGAATAGGAGTTAGTCTTCTTTCTCTGTAAAGTTTGAATTCCTGGAATTCCTCTGGAGATAACTGCATTTGAGCTGAATTCAAAACTTCTTTAAATGAATTTATTGCTTGGAACATATCATCAAAAAGATCCTGTTCCCCGGAAAATTCCCTTACTCTGATTGCATTGGTAAAATTCTTAACAATATCATTTGGGTCGAATAACCTTCTCGAAAATTTGAACAGCTGTAGGCATGTAATGTTGCCTATCTCTTGGAATGCATGACCAATATTGAACAGTGAAAATGTTCCACATTTTACGGGGAATTGTGGCCAAATTCCCTTTTTCTTCTCTTTTAAATCCTTTGTTATACCTCCTTGGCCACAGGTCTGATAAGAAATTTCTCGAGCTACAAGTCTATCTGGAACATATAGGGGTAAAAAATGGGGGGAAGCATAACTTCCAAAAACCCTAATATAAGTGAAAAATTCTTCTCCAAACCATCTTGCGACGGGGAGAATGTCAAGCTCTGTTTTTGGGGATAACCTTGGGGCATCCTTATTATGCAAGATTCTGTACAATGGTAGCATTATTCCATGACAAATTTGGTAAAAATGGGGGAAAAACTTAGAATTCCGTAATTCTTTATGGTACACATGAATAGGAAAAGGATCGTGGATAGTCCATTGCGAACCCATCACATGGAATTTAGAGACATAACAGATAGCGTCCATGACATAAGCAGATAAATAAAAAGGCGGATAAACCCGCTGAGAAACATTTCGTTTGGATCGGTAGTGAAAAATGGCAGTGGTCAAATTATCAGATAGGATTTTGGCCCAGTCTACAATTGTAGAATTAATGGCCACATTCAACAAAGGGAGCCATTCAGGTAAGATCATATTTATGTCAGGCTTTCCAAAAAGCCTGCATAACATGGCAGTAGTGAAACAATAAGGAGAGGTAAGTGAACCCGTGCTGTATATACCTTGTTTGTTTTTCTTCAATGGTTCACTTCTTTTGGTCCACTCCTTTGTGCATTCAGACAAATTTGCATGTTCTCTGGCAAAATATTCCATGAATTGTTTATTGTAAGTCGCGTGAGGTTCCGGCAACTTATACATTAGTCTCAAATCTTCTGTGGTGAATGACCCGATTAGCTCTTGAGCTGGAGTTCTGAATTGTCTGTCTGAAATATCGGTGCTATCTAGCACCCATTTCACCATGTTCATATATGGGAGAATCCTTGGCCTTGCCGCTATCCTATGCAGAAATGAACAAGCCAGTTCTTTGAGGGTTGCTTCATACGTATTACTAGAACCTGCTGTAGCCGTAACTTTTAATACCACAGGATTTTCTTCCTCCAACAAATTATACATTCCTTCCCAAGTGGATATACCGGCATCCTTATTGCAAGCAGTGTCTGCATATAGTGAAGCCATTTCTTTGTTTTCAGAATTCGAGCTCTTCTCCTTCTTACCCATAATGTTCTGTGAAAGCTTTGTATAGACGTTTGCTCCTTCGTGCTTGTGTTTTAAGAGTTAAATGAGAGTAATGGCATGAGAAAGGTGATGAGACAGTTTTAAATGCAAAGACGGATGAAATATATTATTTTAACATGAAATGAATTTCAATCAAAACAAAATCTCATTTACCATTAATTGTCAATCCAATCATTTAATCTAATCATTAAAGCGCATAACAGATATTGATATATGGGAAGATTTCCTTTGAACAACGCGCCTACATGAATCTGCGACATTGCGATCTGCGATTTGCTGCGCAATATCGCAATGTCGCAATATCGCAATATTGCAAAATGAAACCATCGCAGTTATGTAAAATAGCGCAAAAGCACAAATTGTGCAATAGCACAAAAGCGCATATCGCAAATCTTGCAAAAGCGCAAAATTGTAAATAGCGCAAAAGGTATTCATTTAACATTTATGTTTTGTGCGCTATGCGATCTGCGACCAATATGTTTATTGTATAGGCTTTTTTGAGATCGCATTATCGCAAAATCGCAAAATCGCATTTTCAATTTCATAAAAGATATATACCATTTTGCGATGGATGCGCTATTTTGTTTAAAGAATAATTTTATTGTAATCTACCATAAACTTAAGTGTTTCTTAATGTTCTTTCTAAGGGATTTCTCTAAGTTTATGATAGAAAGTTTTATTTGAAAAGGAAAACAAATCCTAATTGATTTTTTGGATTTTTTAACTAAGGGTCCCCATTTATTTAGTATTATTACTAATATTAAATAAAAGGGGGGTTGTTGCTGGTCACAACAAAAGGATATCATAATCATGTATGTACTTTGGTTTGGGATAAATTGTAACCTTCTCATGAGGTGGTATAAGGGAGCTTGTTTATATCATGATGTTAATAATGCTCCAATATTTTTTATGAACATGAGAGAATGAATGCACATTGTGTGGATGTGTCCATTGGGAATGCAATCTCCCATATTTATTTGTACTTCAAGAGGAGGATAGAACATTGTGTGGCTGCTACATTATATCATTTGTTTTCTTATGTTAGAAGCCATATGTTGGGCTTATGTCATTGGAATAAGTCTCTAACATGGGAGAATTTGCGGCAATATGTGTGTTGTTTGAATCATATTCAGCCAACACCTATTACCCTCTACTATTTCCAAGCTTTGAAGAAGCTTTTTGCAGCAAGAAGGTGGTAGGATGGCCACTTATTGTACTATGATTTGAGGCACCAAGATGAAGGACAATGCTAGTCTCAAGAGAGGGACTATTGCTATCATCCAATATATCATATGACACTTAGTCCATGTTTCTTTTGGAGCACATATAGTGAAGATAATCTATTCACTATATGCATGGAAGATTGGGCAAGAAGGCTCACTAGAATCCATGAAGGGAATCATGAAATTCAAGGTCTCTTTTGGCTTCATGAGGACTATATTATTGCAACCCAGGATCATCAGCTCCATATTTATCATAAATGGAGGGAGAGACAGCGTGAGTTTAGTATTATTATCTCTCATTTCCAGCCATGGAGCCCCTCCACATTGCATATGGTGGGGTTTGGTGACTATTTCTTGAGCTATCAAGGATGGCTCACTATGTTTGTATGATAGTAGGGAAATTGGAGTTTCTCATGAGGGTTGAAGTGCCCAATATTTACCATCTCTAATATCTTGAAGGGACCAATGGACAACATATGATTATTTTATGTTTCTCCCACTACTTCATGATGACAGCTATTTGGTTCATCCACCAAAGGAAAAATTGTATTCTTGGGTGGAGATAATTCCATTAGATATTTTGCAAGTCCTTGTGAGTTGCTTGAGGACAAGCAATATTTTGGAGGGGAGGACTGTAATCTTCCTATTTTAATAGGAATATTCAATTTCATTTTATTTTCTTTGTTCAAAGAATAATTATGTAAAGGAGGGTCAAAAAATCCTAATAGAAGAATAAATCCATGCCCAATGTGAAAAAGGGTAAATCTGGGCCACTTTAATACACACTTGAGTGTGAAAAGAAACAAATCTATAGCACTATCCAGATGCAATGTACCAATATAAACAACGTAGATCTAGTTGGAGGTTCCAAATGTGAAAGGAGCTAAACCTTTGAGATGGCTTAGGGTTTTGGAAAGCTCTCATCTTATAAAAGGAAGGGGAAGGAAACATATGGAGGTCGTTTAATGATTTGATTTCTGAATTTTTGTCTGCTCAGACAAAAAAATTTCTTGGCTGCTTAGCCTAGATTGCATTGGAATTTCCTCTTTAGGAGTTCCATCTCTTCTCATTAAGGAGCTCTTGGGAGAGCTTGTATTGCTTGTCCACTATCAGGTTGGAGACCAAGCTTCTACTTCCAACTGCAACGCAGATCCAGTGAGGGATTTCTTGCTTTTATAATCTGCAACAAGTGGAATACTAGATCTGTTCAGATCTAGCTTGTATTGGAGCCTCTTCTCAGTGATTGTGTCTTTTAACCTCCTACAATAGTGCATCCATTGTTGGAGCTTCAGTTTTGATCTTGGCATCAGCCCAAAGCATTCTTCATCACCATTAGTGTGGTTCCTTGAAGAGACTGCATCTTTTCTGCTGGCAGAGTTGTAGTGGGGTTTGTGTAGCAGCTTGAAGGAAAGATCTCTGGTGAAAGGGACCCTTCCCTTCACTGTGGTGATCCATGGATTAGCCAATCAATCCATGTTAGATCAAATCTGGTCTAATTTGTATCATATTCTTCAGAAATTTCTAAATATTGCTGTAGATTTGTGGCTTAGATCTCAGATCTATTAATTGATATCCATCTTTTGCTGAGATCCCCAAGGGGAGTGTAAAGAAGAGCCTCTTTGGCATATATATATGTAAGAGATCTATATTTTTATGTAAATATCTGCCCTAGATCTGATATATGATAAAAAACTGCTTCAACCCTGTGAAAATTATGCTATCAAGTTCTTTAGTCTTAATACATGGTGCAACACCTCTATTTTGAGGGTTTATTCATGATTAAACCTCTATTTTTCTCTTTTATATTGTTTGATCCATATCCTTGATAAAATTTACTGATTTTCAGACCCTATTGTAGTTAAAACATTCATAAAATCACGTTTTCTATGCTTCAGTAATTTCTGCATACTTTAGGTCATGGGAAATCAACATTTTTAAGCCATTTCGGGAGTGGAGGAACTTTTTAGCTTAGATATAATGACCTTTTTAAGCTGAAATTCGGTATGGGAGTCACTAATGACCTAATATAAAATATCAAACCGTCACTTTCCTCTTTTTCTACGTAGATTTATGAAAATAACCTTGTTAGGGATTAAATCACTATTTTTCCCCACTTTTGGTTGAAGGGATAGATCACTTTCCTTGATTCTGCATATATTAATAATATTAGAGTGTTTATTAATATTTCCCATGCATTATTGTCCTACTGATACTCCAATACAGTGTTTTTATATTGCTGTAGTCCCTCATTGGACAATTGTCAAGCCATACTAGGTGTGGGAGGCCTATTTGCCTCACCTAGTTTGTTTTTTTTCTAGTATCATCTTGAAATTTGGTCTTATATTACCATATATAAGGAATCCCAAGGCTGATATTGGTTGTTGAAGCACACATCCCTGAAAAATGTGTTTTTTAGGCCTGTTTTGCTGAGCAGACCCTTTTGGGATATTACAATGTCAAATGGACACATGGATTCGAAGTTTGACATGTGAAAACTTATAGAATGCACTGGCCAAGTGGAGATTCCGGAAAAATGATAATTTCACTCCCAATGTGACCAACACACCCATAGATGTTAGGAAGTGCTTTGTAGAGTAGCCTTGCATAGGGCTACCTGCATATGCAACACACTTAGTCCCTTTAGAGGCAGCGTTGGTGAGCTCTCATATGATATATTATAAAATTCAAACCTTGGAAACCTTTGCAAATGAAAGTATTTAATTTAATTTTATTATTCTTTGTCTTTGGGCATGTAGCAATTGAAATTTTAGGGGATTATAGACCATATACATTGGTCCTAGAGATGATGCCCAATTAACTAGGTCATTGGGAATGATGCCCAAATTGACCTATAACAAACACTGCCAAATTCTCCAATATCAAAGGAACCATGATAGGTAAAGAATTCTTGGAAGCACTGAGCAATGATCTTCTCATCCAACATGAGGTAAACCACATCTTTGTGGTTAAACCTAGTTTTTCTAGATATATTGAAGTGGATGAAATTTACCAAAAGGTAATCAAGTTAACTATCCTAGATGAAGATCAATGGGATAAATTGTCTGAAATTTAGTAGTAAATAGTAAATGAGAATGTTCAGCTGCAACCAACACATTATACAACACTACAACCAGTGCAACCCACAAATAGGTATACTCAGAAGTTGTTTCCCCAAAACCAGTGCCAACATTCCAGATCACTTCCACCGAGCCTATTTTTTGTCACAATTAAAGTTTATTATTAAATTTAGGCTAATAATAAATTTTTTGTTGATACAACGTTGATTGTAATCGGTTTTGTAATGTTTAGTGTACATACTTCACTGTTTGAAGTGTTCTAGGTTGATTTTTGAATATATTTTGTCTAATGCGCTATTGTAAATTTCAAGTTTTGTTGGAGCATTGACAATAAAAATATTTATTTCAAGATTAATGTGGTGTATTTACTAGTGACGTGCTTTCTATTGTAACTGTTTTATTTCACTGTTTTTCGTTTTCTCTGTGCATCAAAAATTCTTAATTGCAAAACAGAAAATGTGATGAATAGGACATATTAATTGGAACACCTTATTTCAGTTTCCTTTACAATTTATATGTTTTCCACTGAAGTCAGGTTGAAGAATAATTAATTTCCTTTCAATCTCTACTGAAATTCATTATTCTTCCATTTACATAATTCATTTAAAATCTAAAATTATCAAGTTAATAAAACCTAGCTTGCCCTGTTATAACTCCTTTAAATATTGATGCAATATCTAGTTTTCTATTTTTGACTCCATTTCCCAATGGGAATATAGAAATTTAATCAAAAAAATCAAACAAACAACCAAGTATAGTCTTAACAAGCCTAATATCCATTAAAAATTGTTATACAAAATTATAATTTATTGATAAACTAGATTCCCCGAGTGTGGTTTTCATTCACTCGGAACAACAGAAGAAAGAAAACTATTATTTTCTCTAAGAGAAATGGATAGATAGAAAGGAAATAATATTACTTGACGATCCTTTCACTCTCTTTCTCATTTTTTTGTTGTTGTCTTCTCTCTCAATCCAACCAAGGCCACTAGATCGATTCCTGCAATCAAGGACAGAGAACAGAAAACAACATACAAGTATACAAGTATCTACTTATCTTAACCAAATAGAACCAATTGGATATGATAATACATACACAATTGAGAATTAAATTCAAAATATATAAGCATACATATGAGAAAATGAACATGTATCTTTATTAAGAAGATAGGAGGAGAACATTACAACCAAGTAATTGATTCGTGATCAACTTTATCCAACTTAATTCCATCCTCATCACATCAAGAATCATCTCAATAGCATAAGATTAATTCCTCAACTCTCACCAATTTAGAATCCAACAGCATAACAATACACAAATTCTTCCTCCCTAGCACATAGATGAGTGCTCAATTTATCAAGAAATTGAAGGTATTTTCTCATTTTATGACTTTCTAATAATAGGTGAGACATGTTTCCAAGTTCAGAGGTGTTGGATGGACACTTGTATTTGAAGTATGACACCTATGGACTGTTATAGAAAGCACTAGCCATGTGGAGATTCCCAGAAAAATGATGATTTCACTCCTGTTACCGCTGGAATCAGCACTTGGACTGCAACAAGTGCCTAACTAGACGCATCTTAAACTCTAAGGAAATTTTAATGTTTTATTTTATAGGATTGGAAGATGGTATAAACTCTGATTCACTGAAGAGAGATTTTGGTCAAATCCACAGTTCTACTGAAAGAGGGTATTGTAAATTGATGTGGTATTAAGGTGCAAGTTCTTAGTCTATGAGGAGAGGAAATTGTAAGATGAGAGAAGAATCAGTAGGTCTGTAAAACAAAAATATATTGCATTTAGTAGAAATTCAAAAAAGTAGTAGTTTGACAATATTCCATTGAGAGAAATCTATTTCTAGTCTGACTAAATTCTCACTAAAATATCATGAAGAATAATTATCATGAGTGACGCTCTTCCACTGTTATAACATATATTTTATCAGGAATTCTCACAATGTGAGACTAACAAAAAATGATAAAACACATAACATGCTTAAGAGACTAATAAAAATAAATAACAGTATGATGATTTGTAAACTGGAACTGGAAGAAAGGGGACATGGAAACACAAGTAAAGTAGACAATACACACAACAAATTGGTAATAAGTCCTCAGTAGTATCATTCCATTTCATTCACAAAAAATATTACAGATCATATAAGTGAAAAATATATAACCACCAACTAACCCCTCACTTCATATCAGTTTGAAATATATATACAAAACATGATATTGTCATCTTCCACAGAAAAAGGTGAATCAGTTTCCAAAAGTTAGTACGATCTCATGCAAGAGATGAGGCTTATCCTTTAATATTAATTACAAAGTTTTACATTAAAAACAATATAAACATCATGAAGGTTGTCACTTCGAAAGGGTTGTGTGAGGTGGCAGCCTATTCGAAGACCACTCTTCTATTTTAGTGCAACCAATCTTCAGCAAAAAGTGCAAAAACAGTGGGAATGACATGTGGTTGTCTCCTTCAAAACAGAAACATGATATTTCAGAGAAATATGGATATAAAACACCTGGAAGCTTCCATTGAAATTGAATAACCTCTCCAGTTTATCTATTTAATGTCACCATCATGATTCAAAATAAAAATTAGCCCATTTATGTAACATGCTGATACTTCGAAATAATTGCTACATTCACAAAAAAGGTAGCAATAACCGGAAATCATGGAACATTTACCCAAAACGTTTTCTCCAAGTCAACCCTATTCTTCATTCATCAAACTTCCAAAATATAAGTAAATATTCTTATGGCTTCTTCTTTAGTCATGCTTTTATCAGACCTCTTTTTCTATGCTTGTCTCTTTGAATGAGCTTTCTTTTTCCTTTAAATTTGTCTTCTGGGGTATCTTCAATGTTGATAATTTCATTCCTCAGTTTAGGATTGGCAATCAGCTTGTTGTTTAGCCAGATTTTGTTTCTTGGTCTAGTATGAGGTCAAAGTTAGGAATGAATTTGAACCTCTTTTCTACATGTATAAGTTTACTAGACTCTGCCTCTTCATCTTTTGACTCTGTGTAATGAGGATCACTACAGTTTGAAAATGAGGAATAAGAATGTATCTCATTTTTCTTCCTCCTCTTGATCGAAGAACATATGGAGGATACTAATTTAGCCAATGTAGGCTCTATTTCTATGATAGGATCTATCATTTTCTGTTTTCCTTTCTTGAGAGAAAGAAAAACTTATGAGGGGGTGGACTCAGTGAGAGATGTGCCACTGTTTGGCTGCACTTGATGAGATGACTTAGGAATCTGGCTTGAAATTTTCATACTAGGGTTGAATTCCATTGGTGATAAAACTAGCTTAGGTGCAAGAAGAGAAGGGTTGAATTCCACTGGTTCTTCTTCCATGAAAATTCTCTTCTTAGGCTGGTTTCATGAAGAGGAGGAAATTTGTTCTTTATTCTTTGACAGAGGCTTCTTAGGAGAAGATGGTGAACTATGTGAAACAGGGGCAGCACTGGTTTTCTCATGAATTTCTTTCTTCTTTGGCCTCTACCTTTCTTCTAGAATTAATACTGGGAAACCCTTCCTCTCTTAAAAATACATCCCAAGTAATTTTCTTCTTTTTGAGATGATAGACAACTAAGATTTCTATCAGCCCTCTATGATACAAATTATGCAAGGGGTAGTTTTGAATTTTCTGTAGTTTAGGGACATTTGAAGCAGAGATTTGTACAGAAAATATGGTAGGTTCAGAGGTTTTTCTCCTGAGATGTGGGTCATGAATCTCAATTGATAACAATGAAAAAAATAAAACCTCCCTTCGCATGTGATGTATTTCTGGACTAAGGTAATAACATACTGCAACTCGTCTTTTAAATAAGAAATATAATCAGTTGGATTCCATTTCATATGAGAATATTTCGGCTTAATGTAGGAACACACTTCTTCAGACATCACTTTGCTTTTAAACCAACGTTCATCGGTTACAGAAGACTGGGGTGCACGAGCTATGATAACCTAGGAAATGTTGAATTTTTCGTTGCCAAACCTGACCTTTTCGCCATTGAAAGACTCAATGAAAGCTTGAGCCAGTGCCACATTCACCCCAAATTTTTTTTGGAGGGATTGGATTTCCCTAAGAGATTCATGATTTTTCAGAACTTCATGCCTAGTCATGTCGATATTCCAAAGCTAAATCCTCCCTATTCCACTTCCAAGTTTCCAGAGGGTTCTAGGCATGTAATTTCTATGTTATCCTTCATATTGGGCTATTTCACTTATTATTTTACTGATGAATCCATCCTTGCGTTTTTTTCCACCTTGTCTCCTGGTCAACCTCCTACTGTGATCTTTGACTTTGCTAGGCTTATAGCTGATTCCATACATTATCAATTGACAACGTTACCCACTGAAGGGGTATTCAGATATTCTTCCTATTTATTTCACTTGTTCTTATTCTCACAAGCTGATCACTTTCCAATAACATTACAGAAAATGAATGTAGAGGGCCAACCTCTATCAGTTGTCTTTTGGACATCACTATTGAGAAAAGAAGGAAGTCAATACAACTACATAGATTTTACAGATTTGTTCATCAGGCCAGCTATGAATTTTCTACATAAATCAGAACAGCCTAGCGTAAGTGAAGAAATGAAAATGATATTATAACTGTCAGAGGAATGCAAAATGGGAGATTGGTACTTGTATGAGAAACACATTGAATTGAGAATTTTTGGAACCAATCTGCTTCCATACAAAACACCTAAGTTTTTGACTATCTAAGTCTTTGCTTTAGATTATTTGAGATAGGTTTTGAATTATGATGCTATCAATTTCATGGCTTCCAAAAAGAAGACCCAGTTCAAATTAAAAAATCAGATTGGTCCTTTCATAGTGAATAATAGAGATGCTGATAAAGAGATAGAAAAAATATTATCAGATCTGAAATTTCAAGTGAGTTTCCCTTGGAATTATATCCACCAAGGTATTTTAAGTAGTATAAGGGTCAAGTGTAAACTACCTCCCTTTATACATGAGCCAAAGCCTGATATTGAAAAGTTTGCCAATTAGACAGAATGGGCAGAAAATACATTGGTAGATTCAACTGCAAATGAACATCCAATAGGGAAAATGGACACCAAACTTGTTGTGGTAACTTCTAAATAGCCAGAATCTTCAAACAAAAGAGGCAAATATGAGGGAGCCTACACAACAAAAACTACTACATATACTAATTTCAAAATCATCTACAACAAAAGGCTCAGATTTGGTTCCATAGGGAACGAGAAAATTATTGAGGTTGAAGATACCAATGAAACAGAAGTCAACAATGATGAAGCCACTCAGATAATTAAAGAGAATTTAATAGAGATAGAAAGAGAACAAGCAACAAGTAAAGAATCAGACACTCAGATGATTGAAAATCAGGTTAATATAGAAGCCTCTTCTTCTCAAACAACAGAGAAAAAATATTTGGACATCAAAGAAAGATATAAGCAGATCAAACAAAGGAATGAGAAAAATCAAAGGTGATATTTATTCTCAATTTTTCAAACAGAAGCTACGAAATCAGAGCAGGTTTCTTACAACATTTGATTACTCTTCAAATAAAATGATCATGTCATATTTACAACCGACTACTTCAACTCCAAAAACTACGGATCATTACAAAAAAGTTGAATTTGAAGTAGATACTGAAAAGGTGCATGAACTTGATCAAATATAATTCCACAGCCATAGCGCTGAAATGCTATATTCTACTGTCGCGATAAAAGCCATGAGTGTGACTATTTGAAAAATACCATTATCAACATGCAAGACTAAATGAAACTTGACAAAGGCTCTTTATATGCCAAAGATTTAAGAATCAAGGCCTTAGAATATTTTATTTTACAAATAGGAGTTGACCCATAAAATTTACAAGTTGATGAAGTATTGATAAAGAAGAAAAATGATGATATTGTTGCTTTAAGGAAACAGTTAAAACTTCGTCAAAGTGAGCACCCACAGAGTAAGGAAATACTTCAAGAACATAAGGAAAAAAAGGATATGATCCAGTTGATCATAAAGCTATCTGCCCAAATCAAAGATATGGAAAGTCAAATGGATATACTTATGAAAGAAAAATAAACTGTGAAGGAAACTGATACTTCCACCATTCTTGTAGTCATACCTATTATTACAGCTACTATCACTTCTACACTGGGAGAAAATTTAGAACCAAAGAGCCACTGGCAACTGCAGTGTAAATGCAATTAGCTACTACCTCCAATACAGAATCTTCAACATCACAGGTGCAGCAGACTAATGATGCAGGGAATATTGTCAAAGAAATGGAGGAAATGTCTCTGAAAAATAATGAAATTAATATTTTGAAGAAAAAGATTCAGAATATGGAAGTATCTAATAAAGAAGCATTGATTAATGCCAACAATTATGAGAAAAATGCCAAGAGACTTGAAGAACAAATCAAAAGCCTTCAAAAATATTTAAGTTTCACTGCACAAATTTCTCATATAAGAAACTACTTATGGACCAATATAATTGAGGCTATACATATTCAGTGGCCATCAATCCAGATAATATATGAACAGAGAGACCTCCTTCTAGCAGCACAAGTGGAAATACAAAAGACAACAGAAGAATTAGCAAACAAACCAGCGTAGGCATTAAAGCTAATTAATTTCTTAAATAGTAAAAATAGGACAGAGCTAGAAGAATTGAAGATACAAGATATAACATAGACTATATTTCAAATGAAGAAAGTTTTGACAAAGAAAACTCTAATGAACAATTTGAATGAAAAATGTGATGCCATGAATTTTTCTATTACCAAGTTTCTAGAAAAGTACACTATGCTAAGACAAGCTGGCATTCCAGATATGCATGTCTTCAATGAGAAGTTAATGGAACAAAAATAATATGACAAAAAGATAATGGATCATGCCAAAAAATAGGTCAACAAGCCACTGCCACAGGGCTCTCCAACAGGAAAATTTGTTCTCCAGTATATTGAAGACTTATTTTTCCTTCAACATGAAATCAAGCATCTGTTTGTTATCAAACCAAATTTTTCTAAGTATACTGATGCTGATGAGAACTTCATAAAACTCAAAAGTGTAAAAATACCAGATGCTGAACAATGTCAGACTTTTTCAGATTTGTTGTAGCAACAGAGAAGAAGAACAGTGGAAGAAAGTGCAAGTGAAATAGTCAATATAAGAAGAAAATAGAGAAAAAACAGTTATTTGATTTTGATTTTTTACTGCTAAGAAGTCTCTTTTTACAGCAATTAAAAGTTAAAATATCAGTTAAAAGAGTATCAGGATGAACAATAGAGTTAAAGTGTATCATAGAGAAATGTAACAACCAGCTTATTTTGACTGCTGTAATTTTCCTTGTTACAACAGTAAAATGATAAATAAGCAGCTTGAAAGACATTCAGTGATAAAATACAGTGTTAAAGGGTATAAGTGGAAAGAGTATCAGTTAAGTCATCTTCTAAAAGATATTTTTCAATGTGCCAACAAGCATGGATAGCTATTCAACAAAAAAAATTTGTTAGATAAGATTAGTTCTATATTTTCTAGATAAGAGGACAACTTGCTAAAGTTGTTAAGCAGTTGTCCCTCTTAATGTGTAAAGATATTTTATATTTCCTAGAACTATTCCTAGATCTCTCTAGGATATTTTTAATAAACATTTGTATAAATACTTCAGTTTGTGAAGTGTTTAGGGTGGAATAAAATCACTAAGAACATTGTGGAATTTTTTCTAGTATGTTGCAGGCTCACATGTGTTGATTTCAAAGCAGCAGTCTGGAAAATAGCCAATTGGAATTCATAATTCAGGATTCATGCAATAATTTGAAGAGTAAAGTACTTTCTTTTTGTCCTTGTTTCCTTTTCTGAGTTACATACATTTCATATATGTTGTTTAATATTAATGATTAATTAGGAGTATTACCTCAAGGCTAGTGTAAAAAATCCCTGTCTTAACTACTTAATAATTCAAATGTTTTCTGCTGATTTCTGGATTTAGGAATTATTAATTTCTCCTAGTCCCGTTTGACCCCTACCTCCTTCCTCTTTTTCCGGATCAAAGGATCCTTCATTGCCCTTTATCTCGAAGCAAGCCATTTCATCAAAACAATCTATCCAAATCTCTGATTTTTATCTACCTTTCCCTGAATACATCAGCATCCTTTTGGCCTTGCCTTCTAGTTCTGCTTGCTAGACTTTGACTCCATAGCCCAATGGACTAGTACATCCCTCTTTAATTTGTCTTTAAGTAATCTTATTTTCCACCAAAAATTTCAAAACCAAAACCAATTGTTCTATCATAACTAGCCTAAAAAAATTAAACAAAACAAAGTTAAATCATAAAGAGAGAGCCCTCTCTGAAATTTAGGAATGCTAGATCCTAAATTTCCAGAGTAGGATTGTGGTTAGCCCTAGTTTTCTTAAACTAAAAATCAAAAGCCCACAATCTTTAGAAATTAATAGGGTGATAACAGGCTCTAAGGCCTATAAATTTTTTAGAAACAATTGAAAACCCTACACATCCAAAAACCTAACCCTAGGAGATGAAATGCAAAAATATGGGCCCCATCGGAGTAAATTAGTATATAAATTTCCCTTGGTCGTAACTTTGGCATACTGTCTTTGTTTGACGCACATGATACATCGTTAGAAATATCTATCCAAGGAATAAAATTTTTAATAAAAAATTTCAAGTTTGGAATGGACTCACATTCACCGAAGATTTGATGCCAAAAAAACTTCGTTTAGGGCCTCAAAATAGCTCGAGAAGTACAAGACCCGAAAAACTGCCAAAGATAGTAAATTGTGCTACAATTAAGGAAATTGAAAACATGAAAGAAATAATGGTGGGCGTCCAAGTGGAATAGGTGGATTGCCACCAGTATCCACCTAGATCATTCCTGCCCCCTTAAGAATTAATAGTCCCCATTGCATTGAGTTCCTCCATGAGATGAGGAAGCTTCTGCTGAGCTTGGTCCCTAGTGAACCACTTGCCCTAGTGAAGGAGTTGGCCTACTTTGACAACTTGATATAGCTGGATCCTCTGCTGGTAGGTGTTATTGATTTGTGTGTCCATAATTCGATCAGTTGTGGATTTTTCCATGAATTTTGGGTTTAACTCTGTTTGTGTGAGTTTTTCTACCATGTCAGATGTGTCCAGTAGAGGTGTAAAGTAGGGCCAAAGGCAGTCGACATTGAACTCAGGGTGCAGAACAAGGAATGGTATAATACTAACCTTGAAGGCATTGTCCCCTATAACCTTGGTGATGGTGTATGGCCCATATCAGAGTGGGAGAAGCTTGTGGTGGGGTCCAGCGAGGGGATCCTTCTGCAAATGTAGCCACACTTTTTCACCCACCTTGAAGTTGTGTTGCACCCGATGTTGATCATGTCGTTGCTTATACTTAGTATTGGCTATGTCCAATGTGTCATGAACCTATTGGTGAATGTGTTGAATGTGCTCAATGAATTTTTTTACCTTGGCAGCTTTAGACTGGACATGAGTCAAATCAACCTAAGTAGTTGTAAATGACATGGCTATGTGAATGGGACATAGTGGTTGGAATCCCAAGTCCACTTGAAAAGGGTTGTGGTCGGTTGAGCTATGGAGGGCTCAGTTATAGCTATGTTGTACATAGGGGAGGCTCTAATCCCATCTACTTGGATACTTTGAGTTCTACATTCACAGAATGTGTATGATCATCCTGTTGACGACCTTTGTCTAGCCATCAGTTTGGGGTTGGAAAGTTGTGGACTTGGTGAGCTTGGTGTCTAGCATTGACCATAGGTTGGATTAAAATATACTAAGAAAAATTATTTCCTGATATTATATGATAGATTGTGGGATCCCAAAGTGTACCCACACTTGTTCAAAGAAGAGTTAAGTAATGGATTCTGCTATGATATTCTTCTTACAGGCTGCCATAATGGCCATCTTTGAGAATCTGTCGATGACAAGGAAAACACAGTCATTGCCATGCTTAGTGGAAGTAAGGCTCGACATGTAATCCATGGAGATGTTTTCCCAAGGTCGACTAAGGGTAGGAAATGAATTATAGAGGCCTTTCTTCTTGATGGTTGGTTTGGTAATGACGCAAGAAGTGCAGGGTCTAATGTACTTCTCAAAATCTCATCGAAGGTTTGGCCAATATAAATACTTCTGCAGTACTGCCACTATTTTCTCAACCCTAAAATGGCTAGCGACTTGAATGTAGTACGCTTCCCAAATCATCTTGGCACGCTCGCTTGAAGGAACACAAAGGTGTTCTAGGTGACATAGTAGTGCATCATGGAGGTGAAAATTTGGAACTCGACTACCTTCCAAGAGCATCTTGTATGTGTGGCTAAATTCTGGATCGCTCTTGTAGAGAAGTAGCCAATCAGAAATATCGTGCCGACAAGAGTTGAGCACGGTAGTTATCACCATGATCGGTGGTCGATTGAGGGAGTCTGAAACATTATTGGTGTTTCCCTTCTTGTACTTGATGTTCACATGAAACTATTGCAGATATGTGGACCACTTCTAATGGTGAAAATTCTGCAACTTCCCTTGTGTTTGTATGAACTACATGGGTTTGTGGTTTGTGTGGATGATTGTTTCCTTCCCCAAAATGTAATGCTTCCATTGTTGGTAAGCCTGCACAATGGAATACATCTCTTTTTCATAAGTGGGAGACTTTTAGAATGTATCGGAAAATATCTCACTATGATATTCCACTGGATGCCCCTGTTGAGTAAGAACTACCCCAATAGCATAGTGGGAGGCATTTTTCTTGATCTCAAATGGTTGTTGCAAGTCTCATAACGTGATCTCTGGCACACAGCAGACGCAATGTTTCAATTCTACGAACGCCTTGTGTTGAGATTCCAACCAAAAGAATTTTTATTTCACTCCTCCCTTGGTGACTTGACTCAAGGGCCAAGTGATATGAGAGAATCCCAACATGAACCTGTGGTAGAAATCAGCAAGACCCAGAAATCTACGAATCTCTGTTAGAGTGGTTGGGGCTGGCCAATCCCAAATGAATTGGATCTTGGTAGGATACACATGCACCACCTCGCTCATCAGTAATGTATCCTAGATACTGAACAAGGGTCATGCCAAAAGTGTACTTCTCCAAATTGGCACACAACTTGTTTTCCGCAGTGTTTAAAGGACCTATTGGATGTGGTGGAGGTGCTATTCCTAAGTTTGGTAGAATATTAGGATGTCATCCAAGTACACTACTACAAATCAGTTTATGAATGGCTGAACGATGTCATCCATCGGCCTCATGAAGGTTGTGGGATAATTTCTCAACCCGAAAGGCATGACCAACCATTCAAACATGCCCTCCTTGGCTTTAAAGGCAATCTTCCACACATCAGACAGTTCGATTGATACCTGGTGATACCTGGACTTAAAGTCAATCTTGCTGAAATATTTTTCCCCTTTGAGTTTGTCCAGAAGGTCATAAATACATGGGATCAGGTACCTATTCTAGACAATGATCTTGTTCAGCACCTAATATTCAATACAAAGTATGCAAGTCCCATCCTTCTTCTGCACCAACATAATCGGGCTCCCACAGGGCGATGAACTTGACCGGATGTGACCTTTCTATAGTAGCTCCTGAATCTACCTCAGGATTTCATTTTTCTACAGAATAGAACGCTGATAGATCTGTCCATTGGGAAGCGACACACCTGGGGTCAGATGGGTGGGGTGCTTGACGTGATAGTGTAGAGGCACCCATGTGGGTGAGGTGAAGATGTCCCAGTACTCCTCCACGACCTTGTCCATTTATTTTTGTCATGCAGAGGAGCCCTATCTAGAGGTCATGGCCACAATATTCTTCTTTCCATGAGGGCAGATCATCAGGAAAACAAATTTCCTGGTTTTGGAAATGAGCTCACTACATGTTTTTGTAGTAACCAAAGAGATAGTGGTAGGCGGTGGTACCTCTGGTATCCCATACAGATTATTCCCCAAAGTAACAATAATAGTGCGAGGCCAGGACTCATACACAACATGTCTCTTCCATAAGTATAGTTGGCCTAGTAATACATCACAAACATCAAGAGGATTAATGTCACATAATACCTAATAAGTGAAGGGCTTGATGTTTAGGGAAGGTGACAGTACTGGCCAAAGCAAAGATCCCATCCTTGGTGAATCCACCAGATGGTGTAAGACTGTGGGTGTGTTTTGTTAGGAAAGCCTAACCACTTCACAACCTATGCTAAAATGAGGTTCTTTTGGCTCCCACTATCGACAATGAACTGTAGCGGGGAACCCTTTACCCACATTTGGGAGTGGAAGAGACACTCCTCTTCATTTGAATCTTCCGATTCTTCCTTTTGGATCTTCATGGTGGAAATAGTGGCATTGGGCTCTACATCAATAATATGCTTCCCTTTTTCATTCTCCTTCTCGGGTTATGATTAAGTGTCAAAGCATGCATGTGATTCATAAGCCTTTATCTTGACCACGATTGACTACTTGGCCTGACACTCACTTGTGTTATGAGTGGAGCTCTTATGGAACTCACACCACTTTCCTATGTCCTTCTTCGGCTTCAGGGTGTTGTTCTTTGCTCGTAGATTTGGTAGTTAGTATTGGGCTACCATGCCTTGGCTTTGTCCTTTTTTTTTCTATTTGGGGGCACCTTTCACTTGATTTTGATTCACAGATCTAAAATCTCGTGTCTTCTGTTTGAATTTCTACTCAATCTTGGCAGCATATCTGTATTATGTACCGAGCGAGGAGATGTCGAGGAAATAAATTTACTCCTGAATGTATCTATACAAACAACTCCGATACTTCACAACCAAATGTTTCTCCGAATCTTTGATACCCAACTTTTTGTGCAAGGTATGGAATAGATTCGTCAGCTCATGCACATCTTGATCCCTTTCCTGTCGCAACATAGTCCAGTGTATGTACTTGTCCCAATAGCTCCCATGGGATAATATTGTTCCTTGATGGAATCTAAGAAATAATTACAAGTTGGTACAGCCGAGAAAAAAGAGGGTTCCCCCTCATCCTTTTTCTCACAGTAGGTTTTCCACCAACCCTTGACATGGGGGGCGACTTTGAGCAGTGAAAAAATAATCTTCTCCCGGTCAGAAAAGTCATGAACTGAGAAATATCCTTCTAATAGATTCAACCATATATCTACGACGTCTACATCTATTTGGCCATCAAATATGGGAATTTAAAATTTTACTTGTACCTTAAAAGAGGTTGTGCCTCTAGAGTGGCTGCTAGATGAAGGTGCGCCACCCATAGGCAGTTGTTGAAGGATCTGGGTGAAGTTATCCATCATCGCATTCCTTTTTTTTTGAATGGCCTCCTTAAGAAATATTTTTATAGAATCTCTTGGTCCCTCGTCTTTCTTTTCATCCCCAATGGGCAGCGTCGGGGTTTGTGAGGCTGATCTTGTAAAGGTTCAACCATATCAAGCCCTAACTCCTTGTAACCCGACCTCATTTGGGACATGCAAAGAAGGATCGAGAAAGAGAAGACCGCTCTGATACCACTTATATGAATTTATGTAGGAATGCATAAAAAGATTCATATAACCATAAATACAAATATTTAACAGAAATAACACTTCATTTCATTAATATCAAATAACTAAAATTTGTTTACAGACAAGATGGAAATAGCTAGCTAGGGCACTGGTACCTTATCTTTGAGAAGAGATGTGGCAGCTATAGGCTTATTAAATCTTTGTTAAAATGAGGCTCAAAGGCCTAAATATTATTTAGAAAAAATTTAAAACCCTAAACATCCAAAAACCTAACCCTAGGAGATGAAACACTAGAATATGGGCTCCGTTGTGGTAAATTGGTACATCCATTTCCTGGGGTCAAAACTTTGTCATACTATCTCCGTTTGATGCACATGATACATCATTAGAAATATCCATCTATGGAATACAACTACTACTAAGGAATGTCAATTGTGGAAAATACTCACATTTTCCAAAGGTTTGATGCCCAAAAAACATTGTTTAGGGCCTCAAAACGACTTCGAAAATTCACGACCTCGAAAACTGCCAAAAATAGTAAATTGTGCTACAATTAAGGAAACTGAAATATTCACGAATATACACCTGGATCATTCCTCCCCCCTTAGGAATTAATGGTCCCCATTTCATTGAGTTCCTCCATGAGATGAGGAAAATTCTGCTGAACTTGGTCCCTAGTGAGCCACTTACCCTAGTGAAGGAGTTGGCCTGCTTTGACAACTTGATATAGCTGGATCCTCTGCTAGAGGCTTTTGTTGATCTGTGTGTCCATAATTTGATGAGTTTTGGCTTGTTCTATGAAGTATGGGTTTAAATATATTGGTTTTAGTTTTTTTTTTATGTCGGATGTGTCCAGTAGAGGTGGAAATTAGGGCTCAAGGCTGTTGACATTGAACACTAGGTGCAAGAAAAGGAATGGTGGAATACTGAGCTTGAAGGCATTTTTCCCTACAGCCTTGGTGATGGTGTATGGCCCATATTAGAGTGGGAAAATATTGTGGTGGGTTCCATCAAGGCACTCCTTCTGCAAATATAGCCAAACTTTATTGCCCACCTGGAAGTTGTGTTGCACCCGATGTTGATGTAATGTTCCCAAATTGGAACAACTAGCAATCCATGGATGGAAAATGCATTTTCCAGAAATTGAGGTAGTAGGATTTGAAACCATGACTTAGATCCCTTATATAAATTCATCTAAGAGCTATATCCAAGAGATGGCTCTAAATAAATCCTTTTAAGGTGGTTAAACAGATCTACCACACTTAGATGTCCTTAGAAAATGCCCGGTGAGGGGCTGCAACCATGTAAGCACATAGAATGGAAAGACAATGTTATTCTTATAGTTTTGAACACATGAAGAAGTAGATAGTGAACATATATGTTATATAGCAGCGAATTTATACATCGTGTGGAGGAATCAATCATTCTAGCTAGGCAATGCAAGCCTCAATGTGACATATACATGATAATGGAAAACACTGCTACATGAAAGAAAGCCTTGGCTAAAATAATGCAGTTTATAGGAGTTACTGCATAATAAAAAATGAGAATATATTTATATGAAAATATCACCTCAAATAAATGAGGGGGAGCAAGCTCTCAACCCCTAAAAACACTAATACAGCAAAATACATAATCCTTGAAAGGATTGGCTGCAATATACATGAAATTGGAAAATCTGCAGAAATGTCGGAGTTGCGGGCAGCATCTGCAACTAGATAATAGAAATAAATAGAGATGGCTGAAGATGATGCTCAAAATGAAACAAACCTCCTCCAATGGATCTCTTAATGCAAGGCTGATCCCGGCACTGAAGATCTTGCCCTCCAAGAAGCTGGTGCAACCTCTCACTGCAAGAGTTCACTGAAATAACGTAGTCTTGAGGATGGGCTACGCTGTCTATGATGGGATATGTTCGCCTTCGTGCCAAGATGTGAAAAATATCTCTGAAATCCCTTTCACTAACCTTCCGGAGTAAGGTAAACTCCCTCCTCTGAAAGATAAGCCAAAGAGAAGTGTTGTGGAACCCTCCACTACAATGCCCCAGCAACACTGGGTTATACTTGAGCAGAAATAATGCAGTTTCTGAAGCATGGATTTGGCCTTCAGAAAAGATTTGGAGAAGATGAAGTGAAATCCTTCAAGAGGCATCTCAAGAAGGAGAGGAAATCGTAAATAGGAATCCCTCATGCTAAGCAGCACTGCAACTCTGCTGAATAGCCGGAGTGTGCAATTTTTCTAAATAGACAAATAATCAAATCATCCAATATATCTCACTATGGCTACCTCCTCCTCTTATTATACAAGTGAATTCCTCTTTTCCATGAACCCCACACATTAGGGTTTCATCCACAAGGAATATTTCTCCCTCCAAAACTGTGTTGTCTTCTCATTCAAGCTACACCTCTAGGCAGTGCTGTTGACTTGGTCAAACTTGACCTTGTCGTCATGCAATTGCCCCTTTTCACACTAGAAGGTGAAAAATTAAGTTGCTCCATTGATCCTTTTCACATTATGAATGATATTATTCCTAATCATGGGCCTTTTACCCATTTTATTCATCTCCTAGATGAAATAAGAAAAAAATAATGTTCCAATTTTCTTCATGAAAATTTTGGAACATTATAGTCCTCCCCTCTCAAAGATTGCTTGTCCTCAAGCAAGTGCAAGGATAGATTGAATTATTTTCTTCTCATCTCCCTGTAGCATCCCTATATGATGATCTCCTCCAAGGAAAGTGATGCTATCTCATCAATAAAATCTCCACATTGCTTCTCCTCAGCATGTAAGTCAACTATCAAGCTATCATCATGTGAAAGTGAAATAATCAAGAGGATAACAAAGTGATGTCTAGATGTCCCCTTGAAGAATGGGATTTGAAATGAAATTGGAACTATATTTCCCATATGGATCCTCCATATCCAAGCTATGAGCCATGCAAAATGAGCCACCTTCCAACTAGGAAACTCCTGAAAGCTGTCATCCACCTTTGGCTCCGGCAAAGTAGGTGGGATGAAAATCTGCACATGGTAAGCAATGTAGCCTACCCCACGCTATCCATCTCTCCACTTATGATAATTTTAGAGTGTTGGCTGCAGTAAGTTTTCCCTCATGTGGAAAAATGAGGACTAGACCTCCAAATATCTCTCCCCCAACACTGCAAATCATGCTGGCCCAAATATCCCCAAATATGATGATTTGGAACTCATCATCATATGGCATCATTTCCATCATATGGTTCACCTCATAAAGTGACAACTATGTTGTTAAGGTAACCATATCATATCCCATGCTCCCCTCAGAACATGTAGTGAAAATAGTATGAGGAATTCCTCCCTCAAAGGACACATTCACCCAATGTGTCTCTCTACCAAGCATGATCCTCATAAATACAGAAACAATAGAACCATAGGGAGAAAAAATGAGAATCATACTTGTTTCCATATGCAAAAAATGAGAAGAAAATGGTCCCTCAGATGCAACTAGCGTAGCTTGACCCTCAACTACAATAGAGACTGATAAAATAAGTGGCTACTCAACCACTTTCCTACTGCTCCAATATCCTCATAAGTATGGAGGAAGTGAAAAATTTAATATGTGCAATGAACATATCCTCCATAACATGTATCTTCCCCAAGTATTCCCAGGGAATGGAAATCAATCATGCTCATTGCCCCATCTAAACCATGTGGTATAGAAAAAAGAATGCTCCTCCTTGGAGCATCATCCTACACAATCTGGTTAAGGGATGCATAAACACATTATAAAAATAATCATGTAAACCATAATGAATACCCTTACCATATCTCCTTCTCATACAAATGGAATGGCTCATAAATGAGTCTCCTCTCATCCTCAAAGTGGAAAGAGGTGGTTGTGCTAACTCTCTCAAGGAGTCATGTCTCTCCTCCATCTCCATCTGGTCCATGCAGCTACTCATATGTTGATGTATCTCCTCCTCAAATCCCATCCAAAAATATCCCTCCAGGATGGTGTGGTATGCTCTCATAGAAAAAGTGGGGCTGAAAAATAAATCCTCATAAGCTGCTTGTAGCAACTTCTCCTTGAGCTTGGAAGCTCTAGGAAAGAATATCCTACCATGATAAAAGATGATCCCATCTCTGACTGAATACTCCTCCACGTGAAACTGGCCATCCAAGATCATGCAAGTAAAAATATCCTTGGAATACTCAACCAATAGTTTAGAGCTTCAATGTGGATCTATCCTCCATAGTGACAGCGCTGATGGTCTCTCATGAAGAGAATTTTTCATATGGTCATTCCCCTCTCTGACATCTCCTATGCCAAATATGAAAGTTGGAATGTTGCTATCCTTCCTCTGCTGCTTCTACCACAACGTAGAATCTGAAATGGAAGTGGGTACTAATGATGTTAAGAGAATGCTCTCCCTCTCCTTGAGTCTACCCCAGACTCCCAACGTTGTGTCAAGCTCTCTCCAGGTCTCCAACCTCCTAAAATCAATGATTGGTGCCCCAAAATGTGAAGCATCCATCATCCTCTACTGATCCAGTGGTCTCCCTGGAAAAATGTCTCCATGCAATGAGACATCATCATCAAGATATGAATGAATAGATGAATGGAGATAACCATCCATGCTTCCTGTTATTCATCAGTATTTTTCACCTATTGATGATCACTAGTTTTTAAATCCAAATTTTCTAGAAGCTGATGTCCAATTTGTCAAATCTGTCATCTAGAAAACACCGCTAAACTTTTTTTGTCCTCCTACCTTTTTCAATCAGCCTATGATGAGAAAAACCTAGATGTCAAGTCCTATCTAGCTTCAGTCATATAATTCTATCCATCAGCTGTCATAAACTAAAGTCATCTGCTGTCATTCACCCTCATCCCAGGTCATTCATTAACCAACTATTGATAAGAATGTCAGCCACCCTACCTATAGTCATATGTCATCTTAAGATCTGGTCATACCAAAGAGAATACTCCAAATCTGTCAAAGACCTCCCCTAATTTAGGTAGTGGCACTTTAGGAAATCCTCCCTTTGCAAAAGCATCCTGGGCCAAAATCTTTTGTTCAATACCAGCCAAACCTGAATTGGCACTTAGTATGCAAAAAAAAAAGCTTGATAGACCCATAGGTCGTGCCACTAAAAGGTCTTGATGTCTCAGCAGTGCATGTTTCAAAAGCCAAATTGATATTATGTTGATCTACAGTGTTTCAGTGTCTCTTTCAAAAGAAGAGAGGTACAAGTATTCCAGAACACATTGTCAAGCTAAAGCATGAGAAGACAGCTGCTTCTCATGTTTTTTTGAGCCTGGGATAAGAGTACTGGTCAAAGAGAAAATTATATAAACCTTTGCAAACACAGTTAAGAAAGGTTAGTAAATAATGACTAGCAATCAAATACACTACAGATACAAGTCATGTTGCTCCTGGTTTCTAAATATTCACAAGGGTATTCTAACAATAGGATACATATCTCATAAAATGACTCTCATAACATATTGCCAATTTTTCATTTTATCACTTACTGTGATATACAAAGCAGAGATATTCATTACAAGGAAATATGACATAGTTTGAAAAAGAGATGAAATAGCATGACTATGTTAACCTCCTCCAAACATGAGTAGATGGTTGGGTAACTGTGTTAACCTCCTCTAAACATGAGCAGATGGTTGGGTCACTTGTTGCAAACCTCCTCCAAACATGAGCAGATGGTTGGGAATATTATGTTAACATCCTTCATTTAAAAGTAGATGTTTAGGAACATGATAAAGGCCTCCTTCCTTTAACAAGAAAAGGGTCAGGAACAGAGGTATGGCCTCATTCAAAGAGCACAAGGCTAACAATGCTTCAAATGGATAAAAACTTGTTTACACCATTTCCTCCAATGGATGAAACCACTGATATAGAAGTAGTGTTTCAAGGGGTGTTTTAGATGGGTTCACTGTTTAAAGGGTAGAATTGAAATGCAGTGGGAAGCAATTGAAGGTTTATGAGTAGAAAGCTAGTGTTTAAACATAGTACAAGAAATGATACTATGATGTTCAAGAAGCTTTGTTTTTCATATCCATAAAAATCTTCTTCAAAGGCAATCTGAGGTTAAAATGTACAAAACTTGGAACAAGCTCATCAAATGACAGAAAGGGTATTTAAAAATATTTCTCCTTGATAAACAAGTGTAAATCAAGCCTTAGTGAGTACAAATAAAGCTTCATCTATAGTCAAAGGAAAATGTTAAAGGGCACCTAACAGCTTTTGATTAACTTCAACAATGGGCATAATCATCATCAAACACCAAGAGAGTTGAATTTTCAAAGTAAGTTCTAGAATTATAAATCATCTCCTTCCAAGAGATAGGCAAAAGATGCATCAACAGTCCTTGATATGGCTCTTGAGAAATGTTCCTTTTAAAGGACAGAAATGGACAAATAGTGACAGGGTTATTTCCTTAATGAAGAAACAGTGAAAAAATATTTTCTTTTAAAGTAGTTTCTTTACTTCGGAAAAGGTCATGTATATGAAGATCTTCAAAAGTAGCTGACCACGACATTATTGTTATGAGTCCTGATCGAATATGGGTCTTTATGATATTCTAAAAGTGATAAAATGATAAAGATAGTGATTTGTGTTTTAATATGACAATAACTTTCCAAAAGGCATCTAAACCCTCCAAATATGACTGCCAAATCATTATGGTTTTTCAAGTTAAAAGAGAGAGGAGACTGTTTGAAAGGCCCTATTTGCAAATTCAAAAAACCAAGGCGAACGTCCATTAGCTGCTCACTGAAGAAACCAAGAATTTTAGGGAAAATTTTAAGGTTGTTCAGTGCTTGAAATCTATGCGGCATGCCTGTAAGTGTACGCGGAATGCCTGTGAGCACCCAGATGAAGAAATTAACTACTACGCGACGTGCCTATAGCGGTGCGTGATGTGTCTGTGCCTGCATTCACTACCACCCGAAAGCCGACTCGACAGCCTCCATTGCGTGGCGCCCTCTGTTTTACACGTGCCACTCCTCCATTACTTCCAAAAACACTCTTAAAAGGCTTCTCCGACGATTAAAAAAAAACCCATAAGCATTGATTAAGGTATTTTCCTTGCTTCTTGGTAATTTTTGAAGTTTAAAAGGGGTATTGTTGTTGTGTTTTCCATGGAAGAAACAGTGGTAAAGAAGATTGGGCCTTGGGTCAAAAAATCAGAAGTTTTTGTTGTTGGGAGTATCAAACATTAACACAGTAATAGGGGAATATGTTTTATCAGTTTTAAGAACCCTAATTACCTTTCAAAAGTAGTAATGGAAAAGAGCAGTGTTTAAAGAGAAAGGTGTCTGTGCCAAAATAGAAGAAGATTCCTTTTCAAATAGAAACCACAAGCATAACTTACTAATCCTTTTTCTCAAACACAGTAATTAAAAGAGATAGGTGGTTTGCCAAAATTGAGAAAGGCCTCTCTTTGTGATGGATAGTAAATGATAAAACAGTGAAAAGGGGAGGTTTATTATGTCAATTTAATGGCTCTTTGATTGTGCTATTAAAATAGTTAAGACTGCCCACAGTTGCTATAAATGAGCAGAGTTAGTTTAAGAGGTATTCAAATCAATATTTGAGAAGTATCTTAACAGTATTTTTCAAAGGCTTGTGTCTATTAAAAACTCAGAAGGAAACAATGTTAGAAGGTGAAGGCTTGGTCATTTTAAGAGGTCCTCTCTGTATAGTGAAATAGTAAACTTTGTGCAGCCCCCAGAGTTCAAAAAGCAAAGTCTGTGTTGAAAGGTCTTCAAGTTAGTTGAAAGATATCTTGCTTACTTTTTAAAAGGGGCAGTGAATAGCAAAGGGGCAGTGCTTGAAGGGAGTATTTTTTGTGCCAAAACAAAATAAATCCTTGTTTAACAAAGAAACACAAACAACTTTTTTTTCAAAATCCTTGCCCAAACACAATTATAAATTTACTTTGGTTATCATTTGACAAGTACTTATTTTTTGGCATCAAAGAAGCTTATTGACTTGCAAAGAGGACAAGGTGTGCTGTTGGGAGAGTATTTCAGAAACCATTTGAAGCAACCATGAGAAATATGGGGACTTTGACATAATTCAGATAAATAGTGATGATAGCGAAAATGAGGCTTGAATCCTATAGTCTCTCTTGATTAATAGAGAAGAACAAATTCATGATCTAAGGGAAGATCTAGAGAGGCCTAAAAACCTCATTCACTTTCTACAAACACAAAACAAGCATATGAGTGTCCACATGGCGGTGTATGAGGCAATGGAAGCCTCAATGTGACATACATGATAATGGAAAACACTGCTACATGAAAGAGAGCCTTCGCTGAAATAACATAGTTTATAGGAGTTACTGCATAATAAAAAATGAGAATAGATTGATATGAAAATGTCAGCTCAAATAAATGAGGGGGAGCAAGCTCTCAACCCCTAAAAACACTAATACAACAAAATACACAATCCTTGGAAGGATTAGCTATAATATACATGAAATTGGAAAATTTGCAGAAATGTCGGAGTTGTTGAGCAGAAGATGCAACTCAATAATAGAAATACATGGATATGGCTGAATATGATGCTCAAAATGAAATAAACCTCCTCCAATGGATCTCTTAATGCAAGGCTGATCCCGGACTGAAGATCTTGCCCTCCAAGAAGCTGGTGCAACCTCTCACTACAAGTGTGCACTGAGATAATGCAGTCTTGAGGATGGAATGCACTGTCTATGATGGGAGATGTTGGCCTTGGTGCCAATATGTGAAAAATAGGTCTGAAATCCCTTTCACTAACCTCCCATAGCAAGAGAATCTCCCTCCTTCGAAATATAATCCAAAGAGAAGTGTTGTGGAACCTTCCACTGCAATGCCCCAACAACACTGCGTTATACTTGAGCCGAAATGATGCAGTATCTTAAGAATGTCTTTAGCCTTGAGCCAAGATGTGGAGAAGATGAAGTGCAATTCTTCAAGAGGCCTCTAAAGAAGGAGAGTAAATCCTAAACAATAATCCCTCGTGCTAAGCAGCACTGCAACTCTGTTGAACAACTAGAGTGTGAAATTTGTGTCAATAGACAATTAATCAAATGATCCAAGATATCTCACTATGGTTGCCTCATCCTCTTCTTATACAAGTGAATGCTTCTTTCCCATGGACCCCACACATTAGGGTTTCATCCATAAGGAATATTTGTCCCTCCAAAACTGCATTGTCTTCTCATGCAAGCTACACCTCTAGGCAGCGCTATTGACTTGGTCAAACTTGACCTTGTCCTCATGCAATTGCCCCTTTTCACACTGGAAGGTGAAAAATTAAGCTGATCCATTGATCCTTTTAAAATTACGAGGGATATTATTCCTACTCATTGGCCTCTTACCCATTTTATTCATCTCCTGGATGAAATAAGAAAAAATTAATGTTCCGATTTTCTTCATGAAAATTTTGGAACATTACAGTTGATCATGTCGCTGCTTGTACCTAGCATTGGATCTATCCAATATGTCATGAACCTCTTGGAGAATGTGTTGAATTTGCTCAATGAAGTTATTCACCTTGTCAGCTTCAGACTGGACATGAGTCAAATTAGCTTGAGTAGTTGTAAATGGCATGGCTATGTGAATGGGACATAGTGGCTGGAATCCCAAGCCCACCTGAAAAGGGTTGTGGTCGGTTGAGCTGTGGAGGGCCTGATTATAGCTATGTTTTACATAGGGGAGGCTTTCATCCCATGTTCATGTATGATTTGAGTTGTACATGCATATAATTTATATGATCATCCTGTTGATGACCTATGTTTGGCCATCAGTTTGGGGATGGAAAGTTGTGGACTTAGTGAGCTTGGTGTCCAGCATTGACCAGAGGTTGGACCAAAATGTACATAGGAACCAACTATCTCAATCTTAGATGATAGACTATGGGAAACCAAAGTGTACCCACACTCATTCAATGAATATTTTAGTAGTGGCTTCTGCTGTGATATTCTTCTTGTAGGCCGCCATAATGGTCATCTTCGAGAATCTGTCGATGACCACGAAAACATAGTCATTTCTATGCTTAGTGGAAGGAAGGGCTGAGATGTAATCCATCGAGATGGATTCCCAATATCAACTAGGGGTAGGAAATAGACTATAGAGGCCTTTCATCTTGATGGTCGGTTTGGAAATTACACAGGCAATGGAGGATCTGATGTACTTCCTGACATCTTGTCTAAGGTTTGGCGAATTAAAATACTTCTGTAGTACTGCCACTATTTTCTTGACCTAGAAATTCCCAACGACCCTCCTGTAGTGCGCTTCCCAAATCATCTTGGCACACTCACTTGAAGGAACACAAAGTTGTCCTAGGTGACATAGTAGTGCATCCTGGAGGTGAAAGATTGGAACTTAGTTACCCTCCAAGAGTGCCTTGTATGTGTGGCCGAATTCTGGATCTCTCTTTGGTAGAGAAGCATCCAATCAGAAGTATCATGCCCACAAGACTAGAGCACGGTGGTTATCACCACAAACAGTGGTCATTTGAGATAGTCTGCAACATTGTTGGTGCTACCCTTCTTGTACTTGATGTTCAAATGAAACTGTCTGGACCACTTATGATGGTGATCATTCTACAACTTCCTTTGTGTCTGTATGAAATGCAGGGTTTAGTGATATGTGTGGATGATCGTTTCCTTCCCCAAAATGTAATGCTTCCATTTTCGGTAAGCCTGCACAATGGAATAAATCTCTTTATCATAAGTGGGATACTTTTGAACTATGTTAGATAGTGTCTCACTGTTATATGCCACTAGATGCCCCTGTTGAGTAAGAACTGCCCCAATAGCATAGTCAGAGGCATCTATCTCAATCTCAAAAGGCTGTTGCAAGTTTGGTAATGTAAGAACTAGGGCATAGTAGAGGCAATGTTTCAATTCTATGAATGCCTTCTATTGTGATTTCGACCAAAATATTTTTTCTTTCGCTCCTCCCTTGCTGACTTGACTCAAGGGCCAGGTGATATGAGATAATCCCAAGACAAACATGCGGTAGAAATCAGCAAGACCCAGAAATTTGCGAAGCTCTGTTAGAGTGGTTGCGGCTGGCCAATCCCGAATTACTTGGATCTTGGTAGGATCCACATGCATCCCCCGCTAATCAATAATGTATCCCAGATACTGAACATGGGTCATGCCAAAAGTGCACTTCTCCAAATTCGCACACAACTTGTGTTTCCGCAGTGTTTGGAGGACCTGTCGGATGTGGTGAAGGTGCTATTCCTAAGTTTGGCTGAAGATCAGGACGTCATCCAAGTACACTACTATATATGAGTCGATGAATGGATACACAATGTATTCCATCAGCCTCATGGAGGTTGTGGGATAATTTTTCAACCCGAAAGGCATGACCAGCCATTCGAACATGCCCTCCTTGGCTTTGAAGGTAGTCTTCCACACATCAGACGATTCGATTGGTACCTGATGATACCCAGACTTCAAGTCAATCTTGCTGAAATATTTTTCCCCTTTGATTTGGTCTAGAAGGTCATCAATCCATGGGATCTAGTCCCTATTCCAAACAACGATCTTGATCAATGCCCAATAGTCAATACAGAGCCTCCAAGTCACATCTTTCTTCTGCACCAACATGATCGAGCTCCCACAAGGCAATGAACTTGGCCAAATGTGACCTTTTTTTAGCAGCTCCTTAATTTGCCTATTTTTTCATCATTCTCCATAATAGAGTGTCGATATATCGTTCCATTTGGAAGCAGTGCACTTGGGATCAGATGGATGGGGTGCTTGACCTGACAGTGCAGAGGCACCCCTATGGGTGAGGTAAATATTTCTTGATACTTCTCCATGACCTTGTCCATTTGTTGTTGTCGTGCAGAAGAGCCCTGTCTGGAGTTCATGGCCACAATATTCTTCTTGCCCTAAGGGCAGATCATTAGGAAAACAAATTTCCCAATTTTTTAAATGATCTTACTACATTTTTTTGCAGTAACCAAAGAGATAATGACAGGCGATGGTACCTTTGGTATCATTTACAAATTATTTCCCAAAGTAACAATAACAGTGCGAGGTCGGGACTCATACATAGCATGTTGATTCCAGAAGTATGGTTGGCCTAATAATACATCACAAATATCAAGAGGATTAAGGTCACATAATACCTCATCTGTGAAGGGCTTGATGTTGTAGGGAAGGCAACACTACTAGTTGATATGAAGATCCAGTCCTTGGTGAAGCCACCTAATGGTGTACGGGTGTGGGTTTTTTGTGGTTGGAAAACCAAACCGCTTCACAACCTCTGTTGAAATCAGGTTCTTTTGTCTCCCACTGTCTATAATGGACTATAGTGAGGAACACTTTACCCACATCTGGGAGTGGAAGAGACACTCCTCCTCCTTTGGAACTTTCGGTTCTTCCTTTTTGATCTTCATGTGGAAACGATGGATTTAGGGTCTGCATCCATAATCCTCTCACCTCAGTGATTCCCCTTATTGGGTTTTGATTCAGTGTTGGAGCATGCATCTGATTCATAAGCCTTCTTCTCGGCCACCAGTGACTTCTTGGCCCAATACTCACTTGTGTTGTGAGTGGATCTCTTATGGTATTTAAACCACTTTCTTATGTCCTTCTTCAGCTTCGTGGTGTTGTTCTTTGCTTATGGTTTTGGCAGGATGTCTCGGGCCGCCATGCCTTCGCTTTGTCCTTTTTTTTGCGATTTGGGGGCACCTTTCACTTTCTTTTGATTAGTAGATCCAAAGTCTCGCTTCTTCTGTTTGCATTTATGCTCAATCTTGGAAGCATATCGGTATGTCGTATTGAGCGAGTAGATTTTGAGGAACTCCATTTCCTCCTGAATGTATATGTGCAAAAAATTGTGGTAATTCAAAACCAAATTTTTCTCCGAATATTTGATACCCAACTTTGTGCACGGGTTATGGAACAAATTTGTCAGCTCATGCACATCTTGACCCCTTTGCTGCCGCAGCGTAGTCCATTGTATGTACTTGTCCTCATATCTCCCCATGAGACAATATTGTTTCTTGATGGCATCTCAGAAAGAATTCCAAGTGGGTACGGCTGCGAATAGAGAGGGTTAACCCTCATCCTTTTTCTCACAATAGATTTCCCACCAGTCCTTGACATTTGGGGCAGCTTTGAGCACTGAAAAAATAATATTCTCTCGGTCAGAAAAGTCATGAACTAAGAAATATCGTTCTAATAGATTCAACCATATATCTTTGGCGTCTGAATCTATTTGGACATCAAATATTGGAATGTCAAATTTTACTTGTACCTTAAAAGGTGTTGCACCTCTAGAGTGGCTGCTAGATGCAGAAGTGTTGCTAGTGGGTAGTCGTTGAAGGATCTGGGTGAAGTTATCCATCATCGCGTTCCCTTTTCAAGGGCCTCCTTCAGAAATATTCTTATAGGATCTCTTTCTCCCTTGTCTTTCTTTTTGTCTCCCATGGGCGGACATTGGAGTTTGTGAGACTGATATTGCAATGTTTCAACTAGATTGAGCCCTAACTCCTTGTACCGTGACCTCATTAGGGACATGCAAAGAAGGATCGAGAAAGAGTAGACCACTCTAATACCACTGATCTAAATTTATGCAGGAACACAACAGAATAAACATATAACCATAAATACAAAGATCCAGTGGAAATAACACTTCATATCATTAATATCAAATAACTAAATTTGTTTACAGACAGGATGGAAATAACTAGATACGACGATGGTAGCTTATCTTTTAGAAGATATGTGGTGGGTACAGGCCTCTTAACTCTATGTTATAATGAGGCTTGAAGGGATATGTATTATTGGGAAACAATGGAAAACCATAAACATCCAAAAACCTAACCTAGGAGATGAAACGCCATAATATGGGCCCCGTGGGGGTAAATTGGTACATCAATTTCTCAGGGTCGTAACTTTAGCATACTATCTCCATTTGATGCACATGATACATCATTAGAAAAATCTATTCGAGGACTACAAATACTAATAGAGATTGGAAATTTTGGAATGAACTCATATTCAATGAAGTTTTGATGCCCAAAAAACATCATTTCGGGCCCCAAAATGGCTCTGGATGTTCAGGACCCTAAAACTGTCAAAAATAGTAAATTTTGCTACAATTAAGGAAATTTAAAAGCTAAAAGAAAAAATGGTGGGGGTAAAAGTGGAATAGGCGGGTGGCCACCAATATCCACCTAGATCACTATTTCATTTGTAAGCCCTTTCTAGCAATGGGGACTAGATTTCATTGGTGAAATCCATCCACCTTCCTCTGCCCAACATAAGTGATTCTCACAGCCACAGATTACTTTACTAAGTGGATAGAAGCAAGTCCTTCCAGATTTTCCACTGATTTTGTCATCATTCAATTTCTTGAAACCAATATCCTCTCTAGATTTGGCTTTCCTAGAAAAATTATTACTGATAATGCAACATCCTTTAAATATAAGAAAATGATTGAATTATGCAATAAATACCACATTACTTTGGGAAATTAAACAACTTATTACCCTCATGGTAATGGGTTGGTTGAATCCTCAAATAAGAGCTTGGTAAATATCAATAAAACATTGTTAGAGGAAAACAAGAAGTCTTGGAACAACAAGTTAGTTAATTCACTTTGGGCTGACAGACTTACTACAAAGAAGTCAATTGGCATGTCACCATACCAATTGGTCTATGGAATGGATGCTCTTTTTCCATCTTCTTTAGGAGTTCCATTCATGAAGATAATTCAAGAATTATAGATAGATACAAATGACACACAGAGAATAATCAATCAGGCTATTCAGTTGTAGTAGTAAAGGGAGGAATTCTACAACAAAACCTAAGTAATTGAGGAAAATGTTGAAAATATTTTTGACAGAAGGACTAAAGCTGATGACTTCAACATTGGAGACAAATTTTTGAGGTGGGATTCCAGGAGAGAAGAAAAAGGTAAAGATGGGAAATTTGATAATCTTTGGAAAGGGCCATACATCATTTATGCTTTCAGAGGAAATAATTCATTCTTCCTCAAGGATATAGATGGAGAAGAATTACCTGGTGGTCCTGTCAATGGGAGGATGTGTAAGCACTACTTTTATTGAAATATATATTTTTCTTACATAATTTTAAGTATCATAGTCTTCATTTTTTTTATTGAGGTAACTTATTGACTGAAGTTGAAGCCCGAAGATAAGGCCCTAAGCTTTAATTGACAATCTACCATACATAACTCAACATCAAAAGAAATCGGATGTACACATTTCAGGCATAGGATACTCAACGCTACTAATCATATGTTCTTGACATTTCACATGGAGAAGCGCCATCCCGATATGGAGCCATCATCAAGGTCTTATATTTTATATGATCTCAAGGTGATTGAGTATTTTGTATTTTTGATGTTACATTGTAAATAATTATCAATATGCAAATGATTTTAAAAGAAAATTATATATAAAAGAAAATGAAAAGAGGGTATGTCAACAAATGAATACAAAGAAAAAGACAAAAATAAAGAAAGTTGAAAAGAATAAAAGAGAATAAGAACCCCACAAAAAAAAATTGAATAATACTGGAATTGTTGCAAATTCAAATGCCACTACTGATATATTAGTTTTATTTATGTCAAAATCAAATAATATTGTGTGGAGGTTCTCTTAAAATTCCACAATGACTAGATTTTGGTTCAAATCATACAACTTAATCATGATTGAACAATTTTGAATTGATCAATCTGTCCAAAAGATGGATCCCCATTGGGATTCAAAACATCGACCAAGCTTTTTTGATACTATGGATAATCTGAATTGTGTTTCTTCAATTGTGAATTGATGTTAATTAGGTTAGTTCATAAATATTTTCCAAACAATTTAATATTGGAAAATCAATGGTTAGGTAGAAAATGAAATTGATTCAACTGTTTAATATGAATCAATAGGATAAATAAGTGATAGAGTAGGTTATATTTTTTGTAAAAAAAAAGTGATGTGGGTTTGCTAGCTTAAATGAACCCTAAGAAAAGAAGACAAAATGTTAGCTTAGAAAAAGAAATTAATTTATGGGTAGGTAGAGGTTGTTTTGGAAGCCTTGAAAGGAATTAAATTTATTATCTTAAGTTTTAGTTTTCAAAGGTATTTTAGCATATGAAGAGAAAAAGGGGTAAAATGATGTTATCCTAAGTCTAAATATTCGAGCGCATAAATATAAACCTTGGCATATCATTATATATCCTAAAGTTTCTACCTTCATTTAACCCTCCTCCTACCCGACAAATCCATCACATCACATCACTTTAAACTCCGGTCAACTATCCGCCCATCATCTTCTCTGCCTCTGATCTGATGATCCTCGTTTGTTTTGAGCCCCCCCTCTCCACATGAGCTTTACCACCAGGCGGGGGTGTCTGAAAAAAATAGTTTTATTTTTTGGGCACATTTCACACCTCCCTCCACTCAAACCACTTTCCACCTCATACACCCCCCCCCCCCCCTTGAAAAATTCTTTCTCCCTGCAAAAATGAAACTACTCTTCTATCCGTTGAGCACCAATATTTTCATTCCAAGTTGCACATTCCCATTGCCAAATAAGCCCTTTCCTACGGAGAGTAATCCATTATGCACTTAATTAATAATTAATCATTAATATAATGGATCTGCGCCAAAATCAATGGAAAATTCCCAATTTCGTATAAATCCATGCATACTCAACCTGTAAACTTTTACCTTGCACATTTCTCTACACTGTGTATTCTTGTTACAGGTTTATAGAGTTCTGGAGAAACTCATCAAATCATTACCAAACCTAGCATTGCTTCCACTGTGCCATCTTCTCAAGTACCATAGTTTTACGTAGCCTTGGTAAACCAATTCCTTCCTGAACCCTTTTCAATTCCCTGAAAGAAATTGAATCATGCCTCCTTAGAAGAAAGGCTAGGAGGAGGCTGTAAATCCATTGATCCATCCTCTTTTTGACCTATACCATATCCCTTTAGCCGATAGAGACTACAAAATTCATGAAACCCTCTATGAATTTGAACTCTTTGAAATGTATTGTTGGCTATAAGACAAATACATAGACACGTCCAATGACATTGGACTGTGGGAATAAAACTTAACTCATTACATCTTTCCCCATACTCACAGTGCCCCTAAATTCATCCACAAATGCCAGGCCTACTACATACCCAACCAGAGAGCCATAATTTCTCCCATATGAGAAATTATATTTACTATCACTGCATAGCCCGTTGACCAAATGATGCAGGGCCCTTCCATAGAAAATTGAACCCCTTTCTCACAAGAAGCTCTCAATGAATTGTATCAGAAGATGGAATTTTCCAAAAGGGCTAAAACCCTTGATATTTTTCTAGTTGAAGATATTCAATTGCCTAAAAAGAATCCTCCTTACTCTTCCTCCATTTTCTCTAACAGAGCCAAGAAGATAATCATTGTCATTTCTTACCTCCTTGGATAATACTCTGAGAAGTGGGTAGATGAGACAATCATAGGTTTCCTTTCCATTTTTTTTGCAGACTCAAAGCCATCTATCCTTTTTCAATTTTAGCCAATTCCTAGTTGATGTTATTCATGACCAATTTGTCAGATTTCAAATAGAAGAGGTGTTTAAATATGCCTCTATTTTATTTTATATGTTTGTATATTCTCAAGGAGACAAATTTAAGTTTTCAATGTAGAAATTGGATGATGATGGAGATCAACAATCAGTCATATTTTGGATTACCATGGTGATGAAAGAACAAAATGAGTATTCATACAAACATTTCATCGAATTGTTTGTAGATCCAACAATGAGCAACCTTAGCAATGTAGCTGAACCAAGAGTCAGTGAGGACATTAGAAGAATTATGCATGTATCAGATCAAGAAAATATAGGTGACTGGTATTTATACCAGAAATACACAGATTTGAGGATTTATGGCTGTGATATTGCTCCTTACAAGATTAAAAAATTCCTCCCAATGAGGATTTTTGCTTTAGAATACATCAGGCAGATGTTAAATGTTGATGAAGTTCACTTTCTTTTACCAAAAAGAAAGTCGCAGTTTAGAATTAACATGAAAATTGGACCATTTATTTGCAACAATAGGTCATCAGGGGAGGAGGCAGACATAATTTTGAAGGAAATGAAGTTTAGCCTCAGGTTCGCCTAGTCCTATGATCCATTAGGAACCATTTCAAAATTAAGGGTAGAAAACAAAAATACTCCTTATACACACACTCACAGGAAAGAAATAGATAATTATATGAACTAAATGGAGTGGGCTGAAAAAACTCTACAGGAGGCTGAGGAGCAGTTAGTCTCAACTTCTACATCATAGACTCCTGTCCCACAGGAGAAAGCATGAAAAATAATGAGGGAAGAATAGTCACCTTCAGTGACTGCAACTACAAGAATGGAATTTAATATTATGTACAACAAGAGAACCAAATTAAATCTGAATTTAATCCATGTGAAGGTTCATAACATGAGGTTATCATAATAAACAAGGAGGCACCTACCTCTTCATAAGTTGGTGGCCAAACTACTCTCTCTCCTAATACTTCAACAGCTTCGCAGGATCAGCAATAGGCCATCTAGACAAATAAAGTTGTCTCGGGAGATAAATAGAAAAAAATATTTGATACATTAATGGAAATCAAGCTGAAAAATTAAATCCTGAAGAATAACTCATACAGTCAATTATGGAAGCAGACTTCCAGTTCTCAGAGTAGGTTGTTGTTAGCATTTGACTCTAAGAAAGGAAAAATGCAAATGGCCTTTCTAGAAGCACAAAATTCATAGCCTAAGACAAAAATAGATTACAATAAAACTTCATTTGATTTTGACATCAAAGACATCCATCCCATTAATCAAATGGATATGTAATATTCCTAATTTGCTTTCAGCTAGTTGGAATATTAAAATTTTCTTTTGTTACTAAAATAGATGAATAAGAGGGTAGAGAGACCCATAAATATTTTTGAGCAGGAATAAAACCACTTCTAATGTGAATGTGGGTCATTATATCAGCTGAATAAAGAACTTTTGTGTGTTAATAGGGGCTAAAGCATGTGGATAGGTTGAAGGTTGACCAAATTAACAACGTTGTCATGGAGGTAGTGGAGAGTTAATGAGAGGCAACACAGTTATGATGGAGGAGTGTATGCATGAGAGTAGCATATTTAATGAGTGGGACAAAGGGTGAGGAATCTCACAATTCATATAAGGAAGAGGATGGAAGCCATAGAAGGCATTCTTATTATTGTTTATGTCTTGGTATTTTATGACTTTATGTATGCTTCAGCTTTTTAGCGGAGTCTGGTGTGCTGTTTAGCACGAGGGTGTTTCTGAGCAGAAATACCACCCTCATCCTTAGGGGACTTCGAGTGCCTACTCGGGAGAGGTTCATTGAGCTTCATTTCTACCATTTGGCATAATTCCAAGCTTCATCCATCATACATAGCATATTCTCCTTCAATATTGTATTGTTTTGCAGGGCAATAGAAGTGGAGGGTTGGTAGACCAAGTTTCTGAGCTTTTTTTCCATTGAGGGGAGCAACCCTTTATAGAGGAGGCTATCAAGGAAGTTACTTCAGAATTATTCCACCATCTCGCATCAGGCCAAGAATTAACCATCACCTATAATGCAGTATCCTTCAGAAACTGCATTATTTTGCAGGGAAGTTGTAGTGGAGGGTCAAGTAACTATGTTCTTGACCTTGTTTTCTAGTGAGGGGAACAATCCTTCATCTGGAAAGTTAGCAAGGAGGGGTATCAAAAATTTTTATACCATATTAGCCACCTCCTAGTATTTATCTAGTTGTAGAGTTTTATTCATCTCTAGGGCTACATTTTTCATTTTTTTATTTTATGTATCTCCAAAACCCTTTCTCGGTTGTCTTGGAATTGTGCTAGAAATCCTTGATATCTGATCTTAAAATTTTATAAGAACTTATCAATAGATCCATGTAATTTTAATTTACAGTAATAGTTGTTCCCAACAAAAACTACCCTATCTTAGCCTCTGACATTTTATATAGTAGTTGTTCTTCATGTTTCATGTAATGGGTTCTTATAGGCTTGTTTTGCCTAGATTGAGTGTCTTTTTCCTCAAGATCTTGTATGCATATTTTGATATAATGTCTAATAAAATGTCTCTATGATATTATTTTATTGTATTTGTTGATATTTCACTAAATTTTCTAGATTCATGTTCTATATTCTTGTTTTTCTTAATTTGGAATATTATAGTGGTATCCGAGCATAAACTTGGCTTAGCTTTTGTACTTCAACCACTATGTCATCATAAAAAGGAGAGCCTCTCACAGAAAGGGAGAAGCATTATCTTAATATAAACTAAAGATATGATTATACAGACAACAAATAAGATAAGGGAAAAAATACAATATTAGGAGAGGTGGATGAAAAGGAGTTTCCCAAGCTTCTTCTCCAAACCATGAAGGATATTGATAGAGAAATCAAGGATATGAGGACGGAGAGACATAAAGAATATCCTAGAGGGTTTCTACATGGAGAAAGCTCTGCCATTTCACAACACTAGTATGAACAACTAGTAAGGCAAAAATTTTCCCAATGCTCCACTACGCCTACATTCTTAGCAGTGGGAAATGGAGGTGGAGGACCCCAAGAACAAGAGACTTTTGAAGATTAATTTCTAGAGTATGAGTCTCAATCTCAGAGTTTCAAAGATAATTTGAAATTTTAGGTGTTTTATCAGATCAAGCACAATAGGAAACCCCAGAATCAAAATAGAAGTGGAGGGTACATGAAAAAAAATGATCTGCAGCGTACTATGCATAAATTTTTTTGTAGGTTTTAACCCTGAACAGAAATTATCTACAAACGAATCTTAAAACATAAAATAAACAATAGTGAGAGAATAAAACATAAAATAGATAAACACAGATATTTTCCCTTGGATCCCAAATCGTGATGACCAAGTCGATTTTTCATTATATTCCTTTTAGTGTTACAAGACATATATATACATGCTGAAGCATACGTAAACCCCAATCCATTAACCATGGATTAGAAAATAACCATATTTCCCTTGACTGGATCCACAAAATACCAGGGGCAGAAAACCATCATGCCCCAAAACCATGTGCAAGCCCATGCACAAAACCATGGGTGCGTCCACCCACTAAGAAATAAGGTCCATTTTTTTTTCCCGAGGTGCTGCCCCAAACCCCAAATAGGGGGGGCTACCGCCCCCGCACCCCCCGTGATCCCCCTGCTGCACCCAACGCAACATACAGGGGGGGCTCTCATCCCCCTGTGACCCCCACCTGCGTGTGACTAGTCATGGAAAGAATATAACACATACCCAACATTCTCCCACTTGTTGTTTTCTTTCCGCAGAGGGCCATAGGAGAGTTGAGTCATTAGCCCAGCTTTGCAACACCCATTATTTCTCTACAGCAAGAGAACTTCTGAGTGCTCACAGACTTCGTCAATGAATCTGCAACATTCTTCAAAGTGTCCACCTTTACCATCAACACCCTTTTAGCCTCAACCATATATCTGACAAAGTGATATTGAACATCGATTTGCTTTGTCTTTGAATGATAAGCAGGGTTCTTAGCCAAAAAAATTGCACTTTGGCATTCACAGTCTATCCTTATAGCTTGTTGCACCAACCCCATACTTGAACACAATCTATGCAACCAAGCTGCTGCCATGTATTTTTCATCTGTAGTTGAAAGAGCCACTACATACTGTATTTTACTCATCCAACTGGATGCACCTCCAAATAGGCTAAACACATACCCACTTGTAGATCTTATTTGGTCCAGATCTCTAGCCTAGTCTGCATCAACAAAACCACGAATGTCCAACACTCTTTCCAATATTGGTCTTCCCTAGTAGCACAAGCCATAATCACTAGTGCCACACAATATCTAAAAACCCGCTTCACTGTTGTCCAATGCTCCTTCCTTGGGTTTGAAATAAACCTGCTTAATACTCCCATTGCATGGGAAATGTCTGGTCTAGTACATACCATTGCATACATCAGGCTACCCACTACACTTGCATATGGAACATGGGACATATCCCCCTCTTCTTCTTGTGTCTTGGGACACTATTCAGCAGATAGCTTTACACCTACAGGAATCAGAACATTCACTAGTTTACTATCCTTCATATTGAACCTCTGCAATATAGTCTCTAAACATTCACTCGCTTAACCAAAGCTTCCTCTTTGCCCGATCTCTCTTAATTTCCATGCCAAAAATATTGTTTGCAGCGCCAAGATCCTTCATGTCAAATTTGGAGAACAACTGGGTCTTCAAATATTGGATAATTTGTTTGTCATTTCCAATTAATAACATATCATCCACATACAAGACCAAATAAATAACAAGGTAACCAATTAATTTAAAATAAACATAGTAATCCTCCTTGCTTCTAGTGAATCCAAGTCCATGTATATAGGTATCAAATTTCTTATACCACATCCTTGGTGAATGTTTTAACCCATATAGAGAATTTTTTAACTTGCATACCAGTTCTTTCTTCCCCTTCATCATAAATCCTGCAGGCTGTTTCATGTAGATCTTCTCTTCTAGATCCCCGTGAAGAAATGTTGTCTTCACATCCATATGTTCTACCTGAAAATGAGATGCAGTAGCAACAGATAAAAGTAATCTAATAGAAGTAAATTTGGCAACAGGAGAAAAAATATAGCCAAAACCAATTCTTGGCACCTGGGAATAACCTTTTGCTACCAACCAAGATTTTTATTTCTCCACCTTGCCTTCTACATTAATTTTCTTCTAAAACACCCATTTTCTCCCAATGGGCTTCCTTCCATTCGGAAACTCCAGCAGATCCCATGCCTCATTTTTATGCAAGGATCCCATTTCATCAACCATGGCCTCCTTCTAGATTTTTCCATCCTCTGAATATACTACCTCCCTGGCATTTCTGGGATCATCATCAGTAATATTTAAAGAAAAATTTGAACAAAAATCAGATGGACTATACCTTTCTGGTTTTCTTCTTTCTTGAACTGATCTTCTCATAGCTAGGGTTTATGGCTCTTCCTCTTTTGAGTGTTCTTCTATTGTAGAGTCTGATTCATCCTCCTTTAGCTAAAACTCTAGATTCTCAGGATCCTTTGGTAGGACTTCATGTTTAACAACATCTTTCACCTCTCCAAGCACCACATCTCAGCTATAAAAAACCTTCCTTTTTTCCGAGTTCCAAAGCGTGTAACCCTTTAAACCATCCTTATACCCAATAAAGATGCACCTTTCAGATTTATTATCCAACTTGGTCGTTTTCTCCTTTGGAATGTGTACATATGCATCACATCCAAATACCCTCAAATGTGAAAGAGAGGCTTTCTTACTAGTCCATATGTCATGTGGAGTCTTATCCTCCAATGTTGATGAAGGTGATATATTAACGAACATGCAGTCTCCACTGCCTCTACCCAGAATTCTTGTCCTAACCCAGTACCACTGAGCATTTTTCTTTCCTTTTCCATCAGCGTTCTATTCATTCTTTCTGCAACTCCATTTTGATGAGGTGTGCATGGAGTAGTCTTGTGCTGTGCTATACCACACTTATTATAGAAGTATTCAAATTCCTTCTTGCAGAACACCCCACCATTATCTATCCTCAACACCTTTATCTTCTTCTCTGTCTGGTTTTCCACCAAAGCCTTAAATTATTTAAATTTTTCAAAGACTTTAGATTTCTTCCTCAAGAAATATATCCATGTATTCCTTGAGAATTCATCTACGAATGAAAAATAGTACATAGACTTACCCAGTGATGGAACCGACACAGGTCCAAACACATCACTATACACAAGCTCTAATATCTTGTTTGCCCTCTTAGCACCAGAAGGAAAACTCACACGATTTTGCTTCCCATATACACAATGTTGACATAAATTGAAATCCAGAGAGCTATTATACATACCTTCTACCATACCATTTCCGTCTAATATACGAAGGCCCTTCTCTCCAATATGTCCAAGCCTTTCATGGCATAGCATGGCCTTTTCTCTAGAGACCGCTAGGCTTTCCGCTCCACTTTTGAGAACCACATAACTGTTGCATCCATCAATAGTATTGATTCCCTAAATATTTTACAGAGTTACAATATGAACTCCCTACATTAATACCAGTGCTCCCTGAACCATCTTACAAGTGACTTTCTTGAACATTATTTTTACACCTGCATCATCCATCTTGCTTACAGAAATCAGATTTCTAGCCAATGCAGGAATGTGTAAAACACCAGAGAGTGTTCTAATCCTTCCACCTTGTAGCTTCAGCTTTACTTTTCCACATCCAACAATTCTAGCCTTCCTATCATCACCTAAGAAGAAATCACTACGATCATATTTCTCATACTCGCATAACCAATCCCTATGGGGAGTCAAGTGAAAGGATGCACCCGAGTCAATCAACTATGACTCATGATCTACATGTACATTTAAAGAAGAAGCCAAATACACATCCCCACCTTCATCCGAGGCGGTTTTTTCCTTTGCAGAAGAAGCATAATCAGATCCCTTTCCTTTCTCGGGAGCTTTAGATCTGTAGTCCTTTTTGTAGTGCCCTTCCTTTCCGCATTTTCAGCACACCTTTCCAAACTTTCCAGGTGATTTAGAACTCCCTCTAGATTTAGATCTCCCACTTGAAACCTTATTCTTATTTCTATTCTGGGACCTTCATCATATAGATAAGGAATACCCATTCTTACCCTCCATATTTCTCCGTCTCATTTCCTCTGACAGTAAGGGTGATACAATGTCATCAAAATTCAAGTTAGTTGTATTGCTACCTATTGCAATAACCTGACTATCCCATGAGTCTGGTAGAGAACACAAAAAAATAATGCAGTTATATTCATCTAAGATTTTAATATCAACAGATGACAGTAGAATTACCACAGTATTGAAGGCGTTCAGATGCTTTGTCACCGAGTCTCCATCCTTCATCCTCAGGTTATATAGGTTTTTCCGCAGGAACAATTTATTCACCAGAGACTTAGATTGGTACAAATTCCCTAGCTTGTCCCACAAGGTCTTCATCGTAGCTTCCCTAAATACATTCAACAATACTTAATCTGAGACACACAACCGTATTATGATCTTTGCCTTTCGATCCAGCTTCTTATAGTCTTCAAATTACATTGTCGTTGGTTTAGTACCCGGATATACCATGATACACTGATCTTTATCCACTAGCAGATCCTCCATCTTGAGTTTCCACAACTCAAAAATATGACCATTAAATTTCTCGATCTCTATCTTCCCACCCCTCACCATCTTCTTTCACTGCAAGAATCGATCCCATAGATCTCCCACTGAACAGGGTCTACCTTAGGCCCAAGAAAAAAACCCCTTAGCAGCAAAGGTGTCCCCTTGAAGACAAAAAAACTCTGATACCAAATGTAGGTTTTAACCCTAAATATAAATCATCTAAAAATGAATCTTAAAACATAAAATAAATAATAGCGAGAGCATAAAACATAAAATATATATACACAGAGATTTTCCCTGGATCCCAAATCGGGACGACCAACTTGATTTTTCATTATATTCCTTTTAGTGTTACATCACATATATATACATGCCAAATCATACATAAACCCCAATCCCTTAACCATGGATTAGAACATAACCATATTTCCCTTGACCGGATCTAAAAAATACCAGGGGCCAAAAGCCATCATCCCCCAAAACCATGTGCAAACCCATGCACAAAACCATGGGCAGGTCTTCCCACCAAAAAATAAGGTCCAAAAAAATTTTCCCAGGGCATTGCTCTGAACCCCGAATAGGGGGGCTGTTGCCCCCTCTATGACCCCCTTGTTGCACCCGGTGCAACATACAAGGGGGTATATCGCCCCCCTGTAACCCCCCCGCACGTGACTAGTCGTGGAAAGAATATAACACATACCCAACATCTTTCTACCTGATTTTGATGGGTCATCCAAGTGCACAACCAAGTCTTGGGTGGAGAAACTGGATATCTATTTCCAGTTGAACCAAGTACCATAGATTCAATCCATTAAAATAGCAATGCTACACCTTTAAGGTGAGGCACATGATTGGTGGTTTCATGGTCTTTATACATTGGGGTATGCAAATGTAACTGCATATGGAGAGTTCACTAGGAGGTGAGTGGAAAGATTTAATCAAAGAGATTCAGAGGCACCTTTTGTTGAGTTAGCCAAGCTCAAGCAGTCAGCTAATACAGAAACTTATATATCTGAATTTCTAAAACTTTCCATTATGGTGCCAGATCTATCTACAACTAGGAGAGTTTATATGTTCATTGATGGGCTATGAGAGCCTCTGCATGGGTTGGTTAAGTCCACTAAAACAACTACACTCCAATATTCCATTGAGAGGGCTAGATATTTACAAGATTATTTTCCAAGGGAGAGAGCTCCATTTCAAAAAAATCCCACTTTTCAATCAAAGGGGAAATATGTGAGGGTTCTTCCTCCAAAGGACCCCTCAGTGATGATGTCCGAAGAGATTTGAGGAGGAGGAATATTTTCTTCACTTGCCAAGAACCATGGGCACCACGACATTGGTGTTCTGTAGGAGAGGCACACTATATAGAGGTATTCTCTAATAGTGATGAGGAGGAAGAAGAGGAGCTAGAAGGGGACAAAAATTCTATGATAGCAGGAGAGGGTCGACCATCACTAGGAGGTGGGAATGGAGAATTTGCTCCAATTGGAGGGGCCCTTTCATATTTGTAGGGAGTACCCAAATATCTGACTTTGAGAGTCCAAGGTATAGTTTAGGGGAAGCAGTTATCAATATTGATCCATAGTGGGGACACCCGCAATTTCACTGATGCTCAGTTAGTGCAGAGGAGAACAATACCCACTGATGATTTTGAAGGATTCTCAGTTTTGGTTCCAGGAGCTAGAACCATGCAGTGTATGAAGTATGTTCCAGATTTGTCTGTCACCATGGGAACATACACTTTGACTAATCACTTCTTTTTCGTTGATATTCCTGACACCAATGTGATATTGGGTGTGAAATGGCTGATTACATTGGGGAATGTCACCACAAATTGGGAGACTTTGCAGATGGAGTGGGTAGATAAGAAGAGTGGCTAACATCAGGTGATTATGGGCATGCACACCTATCCATCCTAGGAAGTCTCTGCACATAAGACGGATACTGATTTGTGCAGTGGAAGCAAGGATAAATAGGTCCACTCAGATATACAGTCTAATCTATACCATGAGGCATTCCACCAGGAAGGCCCCTAGACTAGAATATTATCAAATATTTCTCACAACAAGTTGCACCATTCATAGTGCTCACTGAGGAGGGAGCCTTGGGTGAGACTAGCACAGTGCAGAGGGCCTTTGATTGGTTTAATGGGGGAATGAGAATTTTTCTAGTATCAATATTTCCATCTCTCACCAAGCCTCTTGTGCTGAAATGTGGTGTTTCAAGAGTATATGGTGGCTCAATCATGGTGCAAAGGAGCTACTCTATAGCATTTGAGAGCTAGAAGATACTTCCACATAGGAAGGAGTCCTCCATGTATGGCAAGGTATTGTTGGCATTCATGCATGCATTCCCAAAACTCAGGAAGTTTTGGATGGGCAATAGCTTCCAAGTGAACACTGATCACCATAAACTTGAATATTTTCTTGAATAGACGCAGCTGCAAGGAAGGAAACAAATATGGGATAGCAGTATTCTTACATGTGGCTTTTGCATTGAGCATGTCAAAGAGGGTAGCAATGAGGTGATAGGTGCCTTATCACAAAGGCCATCGTCGTTGTCATTGATGAGTATAGATCCATATTGGGAGTCCCATATGTTGGTGGAGTATTCCAAGAACCTCTTCACATGTGAGGTGCTTGATGGTCAAATGATTGATGGGAATTATAGAGTGATATATGGATTCATCTATTACTAGGATCATATCTTCTTGAATAGAGACTCCAAGTGCAACGAGAATATTCTACATGCAGCACATGAATCACTCATGTTTGGTCAAAAAGGTTTCATTTGGACATATTAGAACATTATGGATATTCTCATGGGAGGGTCTCAAGGAGGATGTGCTCCAACATATCTGGACATGTGTAGTTTTCTTGAAGAATGAGGAGAGAAAAAACCATTATGCAAGGTTGTTACAACCACTTAATTTTTCGGGAGAGAGATGGGAGATCTCATCTATGGACCTCATCACCAGCTTAGCAATAGTACATGGTAAGGGTTGTGTCTTTGTACTTATTGATCAGATAACAAATTATTTTAATTCCTTTTCCATTTATATATAGTGCAGTTCTCCACAAAAGGGCAAAGCCTCTCTTTGGACTTCATGGTATTCTTGGGGCCACAGTCAGTGATGGAGATCACCACTTCCTAGAGGGCTTTGGGCAAGTGTTTTTCTATTTGGGGTGTACTTAATTGACACCAAATTCCATTTACTAATTCCAGGCATGTGAGAAGATAGTGGAAACAAGAAAGTGGTTGGAAAACCACTTACCACACTATGTTTTGAGGCAGTTAGGAGCAAAGGAGCATTAGTCTCACTTGAGGGACTATTGTCACCATCCAACATTTGATATGGAACTTAGTGTGTCTCTCTTTATTTATGGTGATGATGTTCTATTCACTATTGGTGGAATGGCTTGGGCAAGCAAGGTTCCTAGAACCAAAGGTTAGGTCCTAGAGAGTCAAGATATGTTCTGGTCTCTGAAGGAAACCATTGCTACAATCCAAGATCAGTAGCATTTCTACACAGATAATAGATGGGGAGAGAGACAGTGTGGGGCAGAAAATTTGGTCTATCATGTTCAGCCATACAACCCATATACATTGAAAAATCAGGGGATGGAGGATCTTTTCTCTGGGTAACACATGGTGATCCATCATGTTGGGAGAGTAGCATATGGGTTGGAGCTTCTCATTGGGATTAAGATCCCCAAAAAATTTTAGATCCCATGCCTCAAGAAGGCCACTAGATATTATGTAGTTTCCTCCATGGGCCTCCCACTTCTTTATGATGAGAGACATTGGGTTTTATCACCAAAGGATAACTTGGACACTTGGCAGGGGCAGCTAAGGGACAGATTGAACGGAGAGAATCTGGTTTAGTGGAGGAGTCTATCGGATGAGGATGCTACAAGGGAAGGAGAGGAGGTTATGTAGTATCCATCCTTGTAGTTTCTTAAGGAAAAAAAAATTTAGGAGGGGAGGACTGCAATATTCCTAATTATATTTCAGCTAGTTAGAATATTAAAACTTTATTTTGTTAATAAAATATATGAATAGTAGGGTAGAGAGACCAATAAATCTCTTTAGTAGGAAGAAAACCACTTCTAATGTGAATGTGGGTCATTATATCTTTTTAATAAAGAACTTTTGGGTGTGAATAGGGGATAAACCATGTGGATAGGGTCAAGGTTGACCAAATTAACAACGTTATCATAGAGGTAGTGGAGAGTTAGTGAGAGACAACACAATTATGATGGAGGACTGTATGCATGAGAGTAGCATATTTAATGAGTGGGAGAAAGGGTGAGGAAGCTCATAAAAAATATAAGGAAGAGGATGGAAGCCATAGAAGGCATTATAATTATTGTTTATGTCTTTTCCTTTTATGACTTTCTACATGCTTTAGATGTTTAGCAGAGTCTCATGTGCTGTTTAGCACAAGGGTATTTCCAAGTGGAAATCCCACTCTCATCCTTGGGGGACTTCGAGTGCCTACATAGGAGAGGTTCATTGAGCTTCATTTCCACCATTTGGCAGAAGGCCAAGATTCAGCCATCATCCACATCATAGTCTCCTTCAGGATTGTGTTCTTTTATAGGTCAGTAGTAGTGGGGGGTTGATTGACCCAGTTTCTGAGCTTGTTTTCTAGTGAGGGGAGAAACCCTTTAGTTGGAAGGCTAGCCAGGAAGTTCGTTGAGCATTATTCCACCATAAAACATCAGGCCAAGAAACAACCATCACCTACAATGCAGTCTCATTCAGAAACTGTGTTATTTTGCAGGGCAGTTGCAGTGGAGGGTCAAGTACCCAAGTTATTGACCTTGTTTTCCAATGAGGGGAGCATACCTTCATCCGTAAAGTCGGTGAGGAGGGCTATCAGCTACCTCCCAATAGTTATCAAGTTGTAGAGCGTTATTTAGCCCTAGGACTGCATTTTTCATTTTTTAATTTTGTGTATTTCCGGAAACCCTTTCTGGGTTGTCTCGAAATTGTGATAGAAAGCCTACATCTTTGATCCTAACATTTTCTAAGAAATATATCAGTAGATCCATGTAATTTTCATTTATAGCAACAATTATTCCCAACAAAAACTGCATTTTCTTAGCTTCCGAAATTTTATATAACAGTTGTTCTTCATGTTTCATGAACTGGGTTCTTACAGGATTGTTTAGCCTAGTTTGATTGTCTTTTTCCTCAAGATCTTGTGCACATTTTCTATTACAATGTCTAATAAAATGGATCTATGATTTTATCTTATTTTATGTGTTTATATTTCACTGCATTTTCTAGTTTCATGTTCTATATTCTTACTTTTCCTAATTTGGAATATTACAGGAGATGCATAAGAAAATAGGTGAAATTATTTCATCTACATTGAATAATACAACTATGAGTTTGTCTAAATTGCAGGTTTCCTTAGCAAACATTCAGTCACAGCTGAAGATGGAGAAAATATCCTCTCTAGCCAAGGATACAAGAATTAATTATTTCAAAGCCTTAGTGGTCAGAGTAGGATATGATCCTTCTAACATAAAATATGTAGAGGAGATAATAAAGAAGAATAATGCTGACATAGAAGAATTGAGGAAAAAATTGAAATTTTAAGTCATAGAAGACCCCCTCACCAAATATATTGAAGAAACAGAGTCTCATAAATTAGATATAATGAACCTCATCATGGAGAAAAATGCCCAATTAGACAAATGGAATCAGAAATGGAGAAAATGATCAAGGAGAAGGAACAAGATGCAAAGATTTATATGGTCCCTTTGGATGTTGTACCTCTTATAGCCATCCCCAAATCTACAACTTGTACAAAAAACACAGCAGATGGTGCAGAACAACTGAAAAAGGCAATAGAGAATCTGTCTATTCAGACATAAGAGATTAAGAAGCATCAATATCAAGTCAAATTGTTAGAGGATCATAAATCAAGAAGTGAAGTTTCTCATGCAGTTGAAGCATAGAGAGCACATAAATTGATAGAGAGATTGCAGAAGCTACAAAAAGAGTCTTCCATTGGAGAAACATTGGGCCAAGTCAAAGAAATAATTTGGACAGATATCATTGAATACATTAATGAAATATGGCCTTGCATCAACAAAAATAATTTATTGAAAATTCTAATGATGCAATTAAAACCATCAAGGAAGATCTTGGAGATATGCCAGTTAAAGCCAACAAGATCATCAAGTTTTTAAACTCCAACAACATGTATGATATGGATGACTTGGGAGTGGATGACGGAACAAATACCAATTTATAAGTAAAGAATATTCTTACTAAGAATAATCTGATTGTTCAGATGGAGGATAATTGTCACAGATTAGAGATAACAGTGAATAGGTTCTTCAATAGAATTGAGCCTTTAACACAGAAAGGCCTACCTTCCCTGTTTGTAATTAATTATAAGTTGATGACCCATCAAGACTATGTGAAGAAATTAAGTGAGATCAATAAGGACATTTTTGGACAGAATTGTGAATTACGGATAAAACACGCTTCCCTAGGGAAGTGCTAATCTAGAACAATAGGTTAAAGACTATATGACTACTTTTCCTAACTAAGAAGAGACACACAGAATGGATTAGATGATTACTTGGAATCCCAACGCTTCCAAATGACTCCTTTTGTCGCTTCTCTTGTAGCTTTAAATTCCAGTTGGTTGTGCAAAATATTTCCTGCAAGAATGAACACTAAATAGCATAATATATCAATGATATAGATGTTTATTCAAGTTATTTTGCTAATTCAGTAAAGCATAAACCATATACATGAAATAAGATCTTGCAATATGGAAAATCAAAACCAATACAAATTCATATAGGGAAAAGTAAGCTATATTATTTATTAATGATAAAAGGGGAGGTTACAACCAAATGACTGATTTAGTGTCACCATCTCCAGCATCATCCCAGCCTCATCACAATGCATATATCTCTAGAAAATTGTCACTCAAATCAATCTCCTAATTGAAAAATCCACCAACATTTCTCTACACAAATTTTTCCTTCTCAAACACTAAGATTTGTGCTAAATTTATAGGGAGGCTGAGGTGGTTTTATAGTCAATGACTTTCCAATAATAGGCAATACATGTTCCCAATATTGTAGATGTCAAATGGACACATGGATTCGATGTTTGACACATGTGAACTCTTCTAGAAGGCACTGTCCAAGTGGAGATTCTAGAAAAATGAGAATTTCACTTCCAATGTGACCAACACACCCAGAGATGTCGGGAAGTGCTTTGCAGAGCAGCCTTGCATAGGGCTACTTGCATATTCAATGCACTTAGTCCCTCTAGAGGTAGCATTGGTGAGCTCTCATGTGATATATTATAAACTTCAAACCTTGGAAACATTTGCAGATGAAAGTATTTGATTTATTTGTCTTTTTCATTGTCTTAGGACATGTAGCAATTGAAATGTTAGGGGATGATAGACCCTATACATTAGCCCTAGAGATGATTCATAGTTAACTAGGTCATTGGGAATGATGCCCAAATTGACCTATAATAATTTCCCCCCTAAAGCATGAAGTTAAAATAATAACAACAATATTTTGATTGATATGATTTACACTGTGATGAGCTGGAGATGAAGTGGAGTGGTGACCTGAAACAATCTTACAATACATTACATCATGATATATCCTCTTGATCATAATTTTCAAGGGCAGGCATTCCCATGTTTATCACATAAACAATTTAATAACATGCACATAAATCAGAAATTCATCGACATTGGAATGTTGCCCAATGCAGACATGCCTACAGATATAGGCCCATGTTCGGATAAAAATCTTTATGTAAGGTCACCATATAGATGATGTGTAAAAAAATCCTAAAATCGCAACCTGGATGGCTGAAACTAGATCCGAGGTTTTCTTATCTCGTTCACTCAATCATTCGGGTAAAAGTCTAGACATGCAAATATATGATTTGTCGTCGAACATGAAAAGACATCGTTTCATTACCAGCCAATGATGTGATTTGTTAACAAACTCGAGAGAAACACCATTGATGTCAATGGCACTCAAGGTAATGCAGTACATTTCATAAGGCGTGAATAGACGATTTGATGTTGAACACCAAACAAAATCTTTCGGTCAAAGGTATGGAAGCGAGGAACTTGTCGATGCTGTAACAAGCCTCATGGTAATGGAATTTGATGTTTCTAAGCTCTTGGATAATGATTTGTTGTCGATAAGAAGCCACCTTATTATGGAATGAGAGTTACTGATTTCGGAGAAAATGGTATAACTTGATATATAAATTTTCAGGGATGACAGTCATGAGAATAAAGGTTTATGAGTATTGGAGAAGGATGATTTTATTCACTGGATTACTTCTCTTGAACATATCGGTGACATTGTGATGATTTTGCAGCATTGACCCAAAACCAAAGTGAAGGTATGATGGACCATAGGTATGAATGAACCATCAATATGATTACCTAACCCAAACAGTCACAGACATGGAGTGAAGGAAGTGTCATGTTCAAGAGTGACTTTCTACCATAAATAATTTTGCTCACTTTTCCCAAATTTTCCCCAGTCATTTGTCGACTAGTACCTCTTTATTTTTAACAAGCTTGAGGAGGATAACATTTGATTGATTTATAATTCAACCCTTCAAGCAAATAAAGTATCACTATTTAATAATTTAATGAGTCTAGCGATGAATGAAACTGAATTCTTGCCGTGATCGACAAATCCCATTGCTATTTTATGTTTTAATGAGATTAACGATAGTGATAGCCTAGTCGATTTTCATATTTAGAGAGTTTGAAAAAGAGGACGAAAGAAAAATCCATAAGTACTTTTTTGTAAATTTGTCACTCAGATCTGAAAAAGTATAAAATAATATTTGGGAGAAACTCTTTGGTCATGTTTAACCAAGGCATTCCTTTTTTGTAAATAATCTATCTCAGTCCGGAAAAGGGTTAAAGTTATACTGAGTAGATATCAATTCATTTACTTTTACGAATTGGAAAATACAAGTGCTCGAGAATGTTTTCACATTATCAGAGTCTGAAAAGAGCTGAAAGAAGACTCTAGGGGTTCCTGTTGCACTTAAAAACTATCACCTTGACATTCTGCTGACTGTATGAGCTCATTAAGACTCATACATGCCTCCTCTGCAAGTCTTACAACTTTTTTTCCTCATTCCAAGCCTTAAAACTAGAGGAAAAACCCCTAAAATCTCTGAAACTTAGGGTACGCAGGTAACATGAAGCCTGTCTGCATTCCTGGCTTGGGTACGCAGGAAATACACTTCTTACCTACATTAAAGAATGCAGTTTTCCCTTGTAATGCCTGCGTACTCCCTCCAAAGTAAAAAAAGAGAGAAACTAAAGTGAAAAAGCTGATTTGAGATCAATTCTAGAAGCTTCTATATGAGAATTTCTGGGGATGAGTACGCTTTAGTAAGGTTCAAGCATCCCTCACCTTAAGGAACTAATCCCTTGATGTGAGGAGCCTATCCCTTTGAAGGAGGATTCTATCCGTTCATAGGTGGAACCTTAACCTCCTCATCTACTCTATAAAAAGAGGTATTGGGAGCCTCGAAGGGAGTTCAAGCTTTATGTGTGATTGAGTTGAAGTGCTGTTGAGATTTAGACTTCTTTCTGCTGAGCTTTTGAGAGGAAAGATCACATACCTCTATGTGCTCCTGGAGGAAGAGTGCAAGAATTATCAAAGTAGAGGAGACTCCTGCTTCAGACCCTGGGAAGGCCTGTTCAACATCAAGGCTAAGGTTGTAAGGTTCTTCTGTTATTTTAAGATTAATACAATCAATTTTTGTTTTTCTCAATAAATTGTCGTTCGATTGTTTATTTCAATAAGTTGTCATTTGATCATTTATTTCATAGATTCCTTGATCACTATGATATGTATGTTTTATAATTATTTGTTATACATGTGCTATTTAATATTTTCTTGTTTGTGATTGCAGGTCGACAAAAGACGACACTTTGTTGCGACAAAAGACACACTTTCTTGTGATGGAAGAACTCTTGTTGCGACGAAAGAATAATTGTTGCGAAGAAAGAACTCTTGTTGTGACGAAAGGATTATTGATGCGACAGAAGCGCCACGACTGCAAATAATCATTTGGATCTAAGGTAGGATCAAAACCTTTATAGCATTTATTTGTAAAACGAATATATTTAGAGAAAGACAAACTTATTTGTTCATTTCTTGCTAGATTGTCTTCTGACACTAGGGAGATTGATCTTGTCTACAAGATCAATTTATCTGGTCAACAAATTGGTGACTCCACTGGGGAGAGAATTTTTTTATTATTTTCCTTTGTTTTGATTTGAGAAAATGCTTTTTTCTGATTTTTGATTGATTTTTATGGGCTTGGGTAACTTAGATTTACTTTTCTTTGAAAATTTTTGAAGTCTTTTTTGTTTTTTTTGAACTTTTCTGGGGACCGCACATTATTCCAGACCCTATTAAAAGTATTGAAAAACTTAGATTTCTTCTTTCAGTTTAGTTTAGATTTGATTTAGGATTATTAGCATCTACCTAAATCTGTATTTTTCTGTCAAAAACCCTTGTTTATGAGTTTCTTTCAACAAATTTTTCATCTCATCAATCTTCGTTAAGTTAATTGGGTGTTTTGAGTCTATTTTTTTGATAAATTCTTAATTTGATTTCCTTTGGTCATTACTTGAAGGTTTGTCTCAGTCTTTTCACAATTTTGCATCTTTTTGCTATTGTGTATGACTGTTAATTTCCTTTGAGTGTTTTTTTTTTTGATCTTTGGAACTCTCACCCAATTTTCTTGACTTGCACTTGATTGGTTCTTAGATTACATTAGAATCATCTTGTGTTTGAGAATTCTCTTGCATAGATCACATTTGCATAATTAGAATTCTCATTTTCAGAATATGAATGAAAAATGTGCATAGATTACAACTGCATAGTTTACATTCTGAAAAATCAATCATAGATTTAGATCAGTTTTCTTTGATTTGAATTTAGATGTTTTTATGCTTGTTTTAAAAACACAAAAATAAAAAACTGTTTTGGAATTGATTTTCATTAGTTTTTCTTGATGAAATTAATGCATTAGAGAATTTTTATATTTTCTCTTAGTGATAAATTTTTTTCATTGTTGGAAGTGAATAGAAACTCTCTCCTTACTTTAGTTAGGATTCATCGAATTGAAAAAATTACATTATCATATTCGATTACATTCAGTTTTGGGTCGGGTCATAACACCATTGGTTTCATATCCATTCACCCTTTTGAGTAATAACAACCTAAATAACACAACGCTTAATTAAAATTGATCTAGTAATCTTTTTATTTCTAGGGCTCTTATCACCAATATAGCTTAGGCTAGTATCTTGGACTAGGGAGTAATTAACTCTCCAAGATAGTAAAAAAAAAAATTGATAAATCTTGCGGTAGGAAATAAATCTGATTGTAATTGGTACAATCTGGGAAGCTTCTCTTAAAGGATTTAATCACGAGATCATGTCCAAACCTTTGAGACAATCAATTCTGTTTCATTGGGAAATATAGAAGATTTGTGCGCATTACAAACGGTAAACCTTGGATTGACCATTGTCAAGGAACCTGGGGTCACTTGTCGGTAAACCTTAGATTGACCATGTTGAGGTGCCTTCAAGGGGATTGAGATTTGTTACTTTTCCCTTGCGTGTGGAATCAGATCATAGATTGTTCCCCTAGTTGTATTTTTTATTGTTGGTAACCTTAGTGTCCATAAGCTTAAGATTATTTCTTAAGGTGATGGTGAAGGAAGTATCTCATTATACTTGGAGCAGACGTTGACTAGACTCACTTGGACTCTCTAGGGGGTTCTCTTCACTCGAGATGGTTTTGTGAAGAAACTTGTGTAGTCTGTTTCATTAAGCAGGTTCTCGGGGTAACTAATCCAACCTCCATTTCTACATTAAAATTCTACGATGTTGGGTTTCATCACCAACTAGTGTTTTTAGTGCGGGAATCTACTGTTTGTGTGTGGTTTGACTCCTAGATTTGATAGCATATGTTAATTTCTTTGTTTTTACTTTTAGAGACCATAGGTGTGAATTGTGAATTGTTAATTTTAGTTTTAAATTATTAATAAAATTCACTGAAATTGAATGTAATGGAAACTGTTCCAGAATTTACCGACTAAGGAACCCCTCTTAATGAGAATCCTAGTATGTTTCTTTGCTTTGGAAATGTTGGTATTCCTTATATGGTTACTTTGTCATTACCTGGATTTACAATAGGTTTATTGATATGGTTATTTTCAACTTCCTTGGCCCCGAATACTCCAATTGTTCCACCTCAACCGGATGCTTCACCTCAACAGAGTTCACCATCTCAACATCACCAACCTTCTGTTGACCCTTTACCTTCTTCACCTAACATTTATTCCTCCATTTCTTCCTCTTCGCTTGGTAAAAGCCTTGACACTAGTAACCAGGTGACTAAGAAGAATAAGAAAGGGAAGAAGAAGAAGAAGAAGAAGAAGCGAGATAAGAACGAAGTCAACCATCCAACGATGGCTGTAAGTGATAGTTGTGTTGAGGAAACCTCCAACATGCATCGTAAACCCAAATACCCTTGCAGGCATTGTAAGGGTGACCAATTCCTTATCAATTGTCTCATTATTCCAAAATTCTTGGAAGTATGGTCAGAAAAATCTCATCAACTTTCCGTTGATCCATCAAACAGTGATAGTCAAGTTCCTGGGAAAAGCAGTAAAGTTAGGTTTCCTTGTAAGTTACGCAAAGGGAGTCATCAAACTCACATTTTCCTTCACATGGATGAAGCCTCAAAATTATTGGAAGACCTTACTGTTCCATAGCAAGAATTTCCAACTGGTTACCGTAAACTTTCTCCCAACCTACCGTCAACTGTTGGAGTGATTGATCTAATTTCAAGTACAGTCAATCCAACTCTTCCATTGGAGAGTGAAAAACATATCACTCAGTTTGATGATCCATTATTTGATCAAGTGGTCGATTCGATTTCACATTAGGTAAATGCCATTCTCCCTGTAGAGAGTGAACTTTATACCGCTTAGGTTCTTCTTGTTACATCAGATTCTTCTACGCTAGGGGGGCATTTCACCTATTTCTACAAAACCCCCTCCAAGTACCGAGGTCTTTTCCTTTGATTGGAATAGACTGATAGAACCTCGTATTCCTTCCTCCATCCCTTTCCAAATCATTGTGAAGTTTTGTGGTAGGGACATACACCACACACAGGTAGATGAAGGTGCTTCTGTTAGTATTTTATCCTCAACTGCTTGGAAAGCTTTGGGTTTCCCTCAACTTGTGCCTATTACGCATAATCTGAAAGCTTTTAACAGAACCATTAGTGAACCTTTAGGTATCCTTCCTAACTTCTCTATTACTTTGGAAGGTAAAACTGTCTGTATTGATCTTATGGTAGTTCGAGGCCCCTTGGATTTCAATTTAATCCTTGGGCGAGACTATGTCTATGCAATGAAAGTTGTAGTGTCGACACTCTTTCGCGTGATGTCTTTCCCTCACAGCGGGAATATTGTGACTGTAGACCAGCTTTTGTTCCCTAGTCTTGATTCAACTACCAATAATCTGACATCCTTGAATGTTCCTCATACGAAAGTGGTATCTACCCTGCCACCGGTTAATTATGTAGCAACTAGTCCCATGTTTTCAATTACCAATGTAAGTGAGCCTCTCACTGTTTTCTCGTCTTCCTTTGACGTAGATTTATTAATTGACATGGAGAACTCTATGGGATTATTTGAACGTGAATTTCTTATCCCTTTTGAGTCCCTTAACATGTGTTCCTTCCAAAGAACTATTCCTCCTTTTGATGAATACCTCTTCGAAGCCATGATCAAGGTGTGTCCATTAACATGTGTTTCTTCCAGTAGGAAGCCATGATCAAGTTTTTGAGGATAGTTCCTTTTATTGTGTCAACCTCGTTAAAAAATGAATTAGTTGCTGAGGATAGTTCTTTTTACTGTGTCAACCTCGTTAAAAAATGAATCAATGGCCCGAGGATAGTTCCTTTTACTGTGTCAACCTTGTTAAAAAATGAATCAGCTGCCGAGGATAGTTCCTTTTACTGTGTCAAAATCGTCAAAAAATGAATCAGTGGCCCGAGGATAGTTCCTTTCACTGTGTCAACCTCTTTAAAAAATGAATCAGTTGGTCCGAGGATAGTTCCTTTTACTGTGTCAACCTCATTAGAAAATGAATCAGTGGCCCAAGGATAGTTCCTTTTACTGTGTCAACCTCATTAAAAAATGAATCAGTTGGTCAGAGGAAAGTTATTTTCCTGAATCAGCCTCATTAAAACATGAATCGGGTATGAGGACAGTTATTTTCCTGTGTCAACCTCATTAAAAAATGAATCAATAGGTTATATAGGTAGATTGTATAAAGTAGATATGAGATTAGTTTCTTTTACGGTGTCAACCTCATTAAAAAATGAAACATGTAGAAGAGGAAAGTTCCTTTTACTGTGTCAACCTCGTTAAAAAATGAAACACGTTGCCATGAGCATAGTTCTTTTCCTGTGTCAAGCTCGTTAAAAAATGAAACAAATCCTCCACCAATTGAGTCGAGCCTTTGATTAGATCTTGTAAATGTAAATTCATATATTTAGTTTAGTAATTCCATTTTTTTGCATAATTTTGTTACAGTTTTAGGTCAGGTCTTTCATATGATCTCATAAATTAACTTTCATTCCATCCATCTATTAATTACCAGCAATGTACTTAGTTGAATGAAATGAACCTGGGGGGGCATGCGCTCTAGCAGTTATGCTTAGGGGGCATCAAGCACAATTTTCTCTCTGTTTCGAGCTTGTGTAAAAAATAAACCACTCTGAAGCATATTTTTTCTCTATTTCAAGCTTGTGTAAAAATAAAACCTATCTTGAGTCAATTTCGGTTATTTCCAAGACTCGTTAAACTCATGAAAATCCAGAGATTATTTTTCTATCTTTCATTCTCATAAAACACATGAAAATGTTGAGTTATTTCCGTCTTTTCCTTCTTGTAAACTAAATTGAAAGTCGGCCACAGGAGTATATTTTTATCCCTTTTTCGAACTCGTTAAAACTTATGAAAAATTTAAAACCATGAGTAATTTTTTATCCCTTTTCAAACTCATTAAAACTTACGAAAAATTGAAACATTGGAGTCCTCTTTTAAGCTCTTTCCAGACTCTCTAAACATGAAAAGATTACCGAGCACTCGATTATTTGAACTTGTTAAAGTAAATGAATGACCGTCCTTTCAGTATAAGTTTATCCCTTTTACGGATTGGAATGGACTATTTATGAAAAAGGTATACGTTGACTAATTACAGTCAATAGAGTTCTCTCCCACATTATTTTATCATTTTTTGGGCTCAAGAGACTAAATTTACGAAAAATTACACCCACATATTTTTCTTAAGTTTTTCTTCTGACTCCCTAAAATTAAAAAACACTGAGTTTCTCCTATACTAGACTCGTTAAAATTTAACAGTAAAGGACCTGTTCAATTTTTAAATAGGAACGAACCAATCCTTCTTAGGGTTCGAATTTTAAACAAAGTTGGACTCATCTAAAGGATGAGCTTATAAAAAAGAAAATGTTATCCTCCTCAAGCTTGTAAAAAATAAAGAGGTACTTGCCAGAAATGGTGGGGGAAAAGAGAGAAAAACAAACCTTTTTGTTACATTTTGATTATTTGGAAAACCGTTAACCACTCTTGAACACGACACTTTTGTTCACCTGGGTTGGGGAATCCTTTACCTAACAGTTAATCAAACCATATTGAAAGTCTTCAACTGGTTTTTGGGTATTAGCTTTGGGTCAATTGTCACCAAACCATTTGCAGTGTCGTTATGTGTTCAAGAGGACAGTTCAAACAAACCATTCATTTGCAAAATATTTGTCTTCCATTTTGACCATCCCTGAGTCAGTCCTTGCTAATATATTTCTTCAAAACTTGATCTATGATTTCATGTTGTGGGCTTGCCTATGACAGATCAGTTCCTATCGACGACAACTCATTATCTAGGAAGTTGATCTAGAAATCGTCAGTACCTTGAAATCTGCATGCCTCAATGGCATGTTTCTTGCCTTCGATGACAGGTTGCATCATTGACCTTCGATTGAATGATTTCGTGACATGTTCAAATTCAGCTCATTCATTCACATTTCATGGATTATACTGAGTACTTTGAGAGCCATTGACATTACTGGTGGTTTCTCGCACACTTGTTAATAGTTTACATCATTGACTGGTAATCAAGTGTTTTCTACCATGTTCGACTTCGACACATTCATTCACATGGATAAAATCGTACTAGTTCGACAAGCGGAAATCAAGACCCTAGATCTAGTTTCCACCATCTAGGCTGCGAGGAATTTTTGTTATTCATTTATACAGTAGACTATTCATAAACAGATGGTTGTGTCCATGATGTGTCTACATATGTCTATACTGTTGATTTATTGAAAATCATTCCTATATTAGAACAATTTTAATTAGTTTTCTAGTTAGTTTTTATCTGAGTATGGGAATGCCTACCTTAGCGGTGATATGTTTACATATATATATTTTGCATTGAATTTTTTTACAGGCTCTGACCGGGGTGTCCATAGGATGATCCTTGAAATGATAAAGTACTTCACTCTTCATATATAACATACTTCATCTTCATCTATTCCAAACTTCGCACTTTAGGGGGAAATCTGTTTCACTTAGAAACTATCACCTTGACATTCTGCTGACTGTATGAGCTCATTAACACTCATACATGCTTCCTTTGCAAGTCTTACAACCTATTTTCCTCATTCCAAGCCTTAAAACTGGAGGGAAAACCCTTAAAATCTATGAAACTCAGGGTATGTAGGTAAAATGAAGCTTGCCTGCATTCCTGGCTTGGGTACGCAGGTAATACACTGCTTACCTGCATTTCGGAACACATTTTTCCCTTGTAATGCCTGCGTACCCCCTCCAAATTCAAAAAAGAGAGAAACTAAAGTGAAAAGGCTGATTTGAGGTCAATTCTAGAAGCTTATAGATGATAATTTTTGGGGATGAGTACGCTTTAGTAAGGTTCATGCATCCCTCACCTTAAGGAACTAATCCCTTGACGTGAGGAGCCTATCCCTTTGAAGGAGGATTCTATCCCTTCATAGGTGGAACCCTAACCTCCTCATCTGCTCTATAAAAAGAGGTATTGGGTAGCCTCAAAGGGAGTTCAAGCTTTATGTGTGATTGAGTTGAAGTGTTGTTGAGATTTAGACTTCTTTCTGCTGAGCTTTTGAGAGGAAAGATCACATACCTCTATGTGCTCCTAGAGGAAGAGTGCAAGACTTATCAAAGTAGAGGAGACTCCTGCTTCACACCCTGAGAAGGCCTGCTCAACATCAAGGCTAAGGTTGTAAGGTTCTTCTATTATTTTAATATTAATACAATCAAGTTTTGTTTTTCTCAATAAATTGTCATTCAATTGTTTATTTCAATAAGTTGTTGTTTGATCGTTTATTTCATAGATTCCTTGATCACTATGATAGGTATGTTTTATAATTATTTTTTATATAGGTGCTATTTAATATTTTCTTGTTTGTGATTGCAGGTCGACAAAAGACGACACTTTGCTGCGACAAAAGACGACACTTTGTTGCGACGGAAGAACTCTTGTTGCGATGGAAGAATTATTGTTGCGACGAAAGAACTCTTGTTGTGACGAAAGGATTATTGAGGCAATGAAGAGCTACGATTGAAAATAATCATTTGGATCTAAGGTAGGATCAACACCTTTATAGCATCTATTTGTAAAATGAATATATTTAGAGAAAGACAAACTTAGTTGTTTGTTTGTTGCTAGATTGTCTTCTGACACTAGGGTGATCGATCTTGTCCGCAAGATCAATTTATCCAGTCAATAGTTCCTTTTTCGCTATTATCAAAGCTCAAAAAAGAGATAAAAATGCACTTCAAATCCTTTTTCATTTTTAACAAAGCTAGAAAAATAAGGAGAAAAAGTATGCTTTGTATTCAAGTCATTCTTTGAAATAAATCTGCACAACTAATCTGTTCATCAGTTGTATATCTTATTCAAAACAACATCAAATGGATTAAAAATACTTGTTTCATGATAAAAACATAATAAAGCTATAGTAATAGAAATAAATTTAAATTGAAAATAATTAAATGACTATTAAAAGTAGTCTCACAATTAATTTTTACCATTCCATAGTTACCATTTTCATTTTGGAGCTCTGAACCTGATTTTTCCCCTGAACATCAGCTGTTGATTGCGATCATTTCTATGGATGTGTTTCATTGCTGTTTGATCCAGGTTAGTGCCATGAACCTCCTCTTTCCTTTAGTATTCATTTCATTTCCAATTTCTACAAATTTTTAGGGTTTTAAGGCCCCTAGGGTAAATTCTTCCCAGAAAGAGTGCAACGCACCCCTAAATGTCGAAAATTGCGTTGCATAGAAGGTACAGTGAAGGGTACTTTCATATGAAAAGAACTATCTCTTGTTAGGGAGTGCATTGGGCACAATCTAAGTTTTTTATTTTCACATTATGCCCAAATATTTCCTATTTTTTTGCAATTAATGGAATCTAATGGATCTTATGGTTGTATTTCAGGTTTCCATCAGATTACAATGATGATGACATGGAGGGAAAGAGAACATGAGGAACAAGATATAATTTCCTTAAAGGATCTAGGTATAGTAAAAGCCCTAATATATTTTGGACTGCTTAAGTACTTCAAATTGTTTGGGATGAGTGTTACACAGAAATTTGTCACCGTCCCCGCAATCTCCCGTCCCACACACTGGAGGGCCTTTTCCATGACCTGTGAGCAGTGACATGACCTGAAACCACTTTCATGGCATCCCCCTTGACAAGGAAAATCATTCCTCTGAAGACAGTTTCCTGTAAAAAACCCTAAAAATAGACCTTTTGGCTTTGACGTGACCACCCAGTTCAGCCCTTGCGCTAATGGAGGAAATCCACCAAAGAGGGTGCGCCAACTAGCGCTTTGTCCCAATGTATTACTCGCACCAAGCTTAATAAGAATTATTTTTTAAAATTACATGGTGGAAGTTTGATTCCAACCAACTCCTGAACGAGTCTCTAAAATGAGTTGGGAGGTTTGGCTCTAGATCTCCATTTAGGGGAAGTGGTTTTCCACCTATCATGGAAGCTTACTTAATGATAGGGCCAGTCCCACCATTGTAGGGATCCCAACTCCCCTTCCACCATCTATATAAGCTTGCCATTTTCCCTTTGCAAGCCAGTATTAGTAGTCCTGATAGAACTAAGAGTTGAATTAGTAGCAAGGAGACTATCACTAGACAACCTCTGAGAGCCAAGCCGAAGAGAGAGAGCTTTGTCCCATTCCCAACAATCTTCATTGAGATGTGCTCCATTGTCGATCCGCTGAAGGAAGATCTAGCGTCAGAGCTCAGGTTGTATCTTTTTTTCATTGTTATTAATAATAAGCGACTTTGATTATGGTTCCATTCATATGTTCATATCTTATGTTATGAATTATATCTTCTCTGACTGATATATGGTTACATGTTTTAGGTTTTACATTGTATGTTGTTGTTTCTTCGTGTGCATGAAGGTGTTTGAACATGCTAAGCGGGAGAATTGTGATCTGCTAAAGCGAAGGATGGAAGTGCCATCTCTTCTGCAAACAACAACAGCGTGGGACTTAAGGTAGGCCTCTTGTCGCATCTTGGTATTTTGTAACTAGGAACCTATGTCTTAGCATGAATCAGTTGTTGCGAGACCCGATCTGGGCTAGTAGGGATCACCTCTATCCGCAGAGGGGATTTACCTCTCTAACAAACTGGCGACTCCACTGGGGATTTTGATTGGAGTTTGTCTTGTCTCTTTCAGTTGTTTTTGGATTGTGTCTGCTCGATTTGCTCTTCTGGTTTGTCTCCTTCTAGTGTAAGACCCCTGTTCAGCCCCAGAGGATCCAATATGACCTCTGCTTTTATGAAATGTTCACCTTTTCATGGTTGGCTTGATTGGCGCTGTTTCCACCTTGAAATTCATGCCCATTGGTGGAAGTTTCCAGTTCATCACCAACGCCATCCCTTGTCTGGCACGGATTATAGCCAGACAGTCGCGCCATTTCCTGTAGGTGCTAGGGTTTTCCTGTGTTCAGAATTTTTTTTGGTTAGTACTTTGCTTCTGGGTTATTTTTAGATTTTTCTTGAAGTGGTGAGTCTGGGCTTGGTTGGGAGAAATTATTTGTTTTTTCATTTTCAGGTGTTGGTTCTTGTTTTCAGTTAGCAACCCGCGCCAATTAGCCATTAGCGATAGTTGTCAGTGAGAAATTCGTGCCAGTTGGCACTAGTTTCACCAACAAAAATCATGCCAATTTTAGGGTGTGTGAAAATTTAGAATTTTTCCCTAAATCCTTCACCAGTGTGTCTTTCCCTTCTGTTCTTTTCTCTATATGAGCATAGATTACATTTCTCATTGTTCAGCTGAAATATCTTCTCTCCATGATTTCTTGATGTAAAAGGGAATGAATGCCTTGTTTTGATCTCATGCTTTGGAAGTCCTCTTTGTGTTTGACTTCATATGTCTTGTCACCTTTTGAGGAATTTCATTACAAAGTGTTTTGAAACAACGATTGCATTCTTAGTGTTTGTTTGCATCCTTCTTGCATTCATCCTTCCATTAAGAAGATTTGCGTTTATTTAGTTTTCATCTTAAAGTTTGCTTTTGTTAAAATGCATTAGATCACATTGCATTGAAAAGTGTTTTTTGAGATCCATCATTGAACTTAGATTACATTGTTTAATAATTGAAAGCTAAAAGTTGCTTTGAGTGCATTCTCTTTCATAAAAGCATGCATTAAGTATATTCTCATTTCATCGAAAAATGCATTGAGTAATTCTTATCATTTCGAAATAAAAAGGAAATTGTGCATAGATTAGAATTTTATAGTTTTCAAAAAGGGGATTTTGCTTAGATTACATTGCATAATTTGCATCATTGGATGTTTTAGATTACTTTTGGATAGTGAAAGTCATCTAGTTTGGAAAAATTTCGTTTTCAGTATTGATGTTTGTTGCATCATTGTTTGAAGTTCTTCCCTTAACTAGATAGCATTCATTGAATTGAAAAGTTTTCTTTTCTCATATAGCTGCATATAGGAGATTGTCAGATGACATATGGTAGGGCCTTGAAACCGAGACATAATTGAAGATCAACCATAAAATTTATTGAATTAACCTAAGGCAACATTTAAACATTAACGAAATATCTAGAGGTTTAGGCTAGTGACGTGTTCTGGTGTCATTAAACCTAGTAGCTGTCATTTGCCTCTTGGATTTAGACAACGCTAGTATGGAATTGTGCTCCCCGTACCATCACGTATATAAAGGGATACCCCACTAGGTTGCTATACTTTATTCGTAGGAAGCCGAGTCTGCCGCCTTATACCCATGATACGCCGGACACAACATTTGGGGAGATTACCTGCACGTATGTCAAGTTCTTTGTTGATTTCACTTTCATTTTTTAACCAAGGTGTATATTGAAGTTCACGGATATCTGGTACATCCTTTTTCCTAGAGTTCCAAAGTAGTCATTTTGATCATTTCTGACTCATTAAATTTGAAAGGATCATTAAGCGCTTGTCCTTTCACACTTGTTTCCAATACGAAAGCGATAGAGTCACCTTTTGCCTATTTCCCGACTCTTAAAAGATGAAACAATAGAGTTTTGTTTCAATGTTTAAAAAAAAAAAATTAACTGCCCACAAAATATTCCTGTTTAAAGTTAGTTTCCTTAGGGCGTTGTTTTGAAGATCGTTTCTAATGGAAAATTTTCCGAAGTTCACCAACCAAGGAATCCTCTCCGAAGGGAATCCTGGTCCTTTTCCTCCTTTTGGAAATGTTGGTGCTCCTTATATGGCAACGTTGTCCCTTCATGGGTTAAATGTTGGGTTGCATGTTTGGTTGTTTTCAACCTCTGTGGTCTCGAATGTCCCAGATACTATTCAATCAGTTCCTCCACCTAAACAACATCATGTTGATTCCAATATGGACCTCTCCCCTTCTTTGCCTGTTTCTTCATCCTCCTCTTCTACTTCTCCTGGTGAAAGTTTGGATTCGAATAACCAGGTGGCTAAGAAGAAGAAGAAGAAGAAAACAAAGATATATAATGGAGAGGCTAGCTCTACGGCTATTGCGCCCAAGAATTATCTTCTTGATAAACCTTCCAACCCTCCACAGAAAGTCAAGTTCCCCTGCATGTTGTGCCAGGGAAAACATCTTCTTTGAGATTTCCTTAGCATTCCCAAGGTGCTCAAAGTATGGTCCAACGATCGTCCACATTTCCTTTGGCTTTTGGGAGTCAAGTTGGGGGCGCGTCTTCAACTAGTGCTGGTAAAACTCTTAAGAAGCATGGTAAGCTCACCAATCCCTATAAGTTGTGTGAAGAGCACCATGCCATTCATCTTTGTCTGTATATGGATGAAGCCAACCGAGTTTTGGAAAACTCAACCATTTCTACACCATGCCTTCCAGCTAGTTATAAACGGATTTCTTTGAGTCCTTCACCAGTTGATTCAACGATTGGTTAGTAGTCATCCTTGCTCGATCCCGCTCCCCTGGGAATTCAAATTCATGAATCCATCCCTGACCAACCATTGGCCGTGGGATCATTTGAACTGGCCCCATCTGTGGTGCACCAGGTCTTTTTTGTTGAGAGTGGACCTCACACCCCTCATGTTCTTCTTGTTTCTTCAAATTCTTCAGACTTGGAGAAAGATTCTCCTGTCCCTATACCTCAAGAAGTCGCTCCTCCGCCTCCCATGGTGAAGGTCTCGGAGGATACCCCTTCCGCCGTCGAGATGGAGGTTGTGGAGGATGCTCCTTCTTTGATCATAACACCAGGGGAATACCATCTGGGTTCGATGGTAGCCCCTCTGAGTAGTTTGGTCACTTCCTTTGATTGGAATCAATTTGAAGGATACCGCCTTCCGTCTTATGTGCCTTTCGAGATAATTGTACAAACCTTTGGTTTGGTCGTACCCAGCACCATTATAGATGAAGGCATGTCTATCAGTATTTTATCCTCAACTACTTTGAAAGATTTCGGTTCGCTGCCACTTGTGCCTTTTATGCAGAATATATTAAAATTTAACAGAAGAACTAGTCAACCGTTAGGGATCCTTCCAAGGTTACCTGTTACTTTGGGAGGTAAAACCATCCATATGGATGTGATGGTTGTTCCATGCCCCTTTGATTTCAATCTGCTCTTGGGGTGCAATTAGACCTATGCCATGGGAGCGCCTGTCTCCTCCCTTTTTTGTGTGGTCTGTTTTCCAGATGAAGGACAGATCATGACCATTGATCAAATTTCGTTCTTTATTCCCGATGTGGCAACTGGCCCATCATCATCCCTTCCTAGTTTGTATCCACCCATTGTATCTGTCCCACCGCATTTCAACTATGTGGCTACCTACCCCATGCTTGTACTCAGTGATAGTGTCGTCGTGCATTAGGTGCTGGGGGCATTGGATCCTAATTTCCAGGATGTTGTTCTCCCATCCGATGTGGAACTCTTGGAAGCCATGAATTCTTATTCATTATGATGAGGTCTATCGCAGTGTGGTTCATCTGCTTGTTTCAAGCTCCTTAAACCATGAAACAAGTTCTTTGGAGCATAGTTCATCTGCTTGTGTCAAGCTCCTTAAACCATGAAACAAGGTCTCCAGAGGATAGTTCGTCTTCTATGTCAACCTCATTAAAAAATGAATTAGGTCTCGAGGATATTTCTTAAGTGTGTCAACCTCATTAAAACAATGAAACATGTTCTCGTTCAATTCAAGTCTTTGATAAGTTCTCGTAAAATCCCAGTCGAGTCTTTCTCTTGATCTCATAAATTGAACCTTCACTCCATCTGCCCTTCATATGGATTGAAGCTTTGGGGGCATGTACCTTGAACTGAGTGACCATGCTAGGGGGCATGCCTGGTTTCAAGCATAGTTTATCTTTGTTTCAAGCTTGTGTAAAAATGAAACCAACTTCAAACAGATTTTCCTGATTTCAAGCTTGTGTAAAAATGAAACCTTTCCCTTTTTTACCTCTCGTGATTGCCATTTTATCAGCCTATTTTTCTACATGAGCCTTGGTTCTCTCATTACATTTTCCCTGTCTTCTTGGATGATCATATGCCTTCACTTGGTTATTTTACCCATTCCCGAGGAACCGCTGCGATGAGTGGTCTTGTTAGCCAACCTCTTGACCTTTACTCGTTTTGAGCAGTTCCACCATTATCAGAACCAGTTGCTACCCTTTATACCACTCATTCCTCTAGGAAGAGTCATCTCTTAGCTCTTTTCTAACTCTTGAAAACTAAAAATATTGCTGAGTCGCTTGTCGTTTTGAACTTGTTAAATTGGTTATGAAGTGATATCTACCCAGTATACGTTTACCCCTTTTTCAGTAGGATAGATTATTTAAGAAAAAGGAATACCCTAGCCTATCACGACTAGGAGGTTCTCTCAGACATATTTTTCTACGTTTTCAGATTTGAGGAACTATCTACGAAAAGGGACTGTTGGAGTTTACTTTTCCACTGTATTTTCAAACTCTCTAAACATGAAAAGACACCAATTTCTTCCTTTTTCAGACTCGTTAAAACCTAACAACATCGGACTCCATCGTAATGATGATACTAGAGTTTCTCCTCCCTAGGGCTCGTTAAATGTACTAGGTTGTATTTTTCCAAAGGATGAACTTATATGACAAGCATATGGTATCCTCTTCAAGCTTGTGTAAAAATAAAGAGGTACTCTCCAGAAATGGTGGGGGGAAATGAAACCAATATCATCGTCCTGTCGGTAGCGTGTCGCTCTTGAACATGGAACTTGTCTACATTCATGTCGGGTTGGGGACATCTCATCTCGTTTTCCACTTGACTCCATGGGTTTGGGTTATCCTTTTTGACCACTCATTTTCTCTTTGCCTCATAATCATGACCTCAGGTATTTTGATGTCAAATACTGCCAAATCCAGTGTCATGCCACCGATATGTTCAAGAGAAGTTGACCTCTGTAGTTTCAAACCCCCCTCTGATTCTCTACTGATCTTAATTCACAAATATTATGTTCCTCTGTCTCACATCGATGATGTGGGAAACAATATGGCCCACCTTCGATCAAGGTCACTTCGTGTCGACTTCAGCTCACTATTCAGGAAGCTGATCTAGAGACTCCCTTCTGGTACCTTGGAGCCTGCATGCCTCAATGGCAGGTTCTTTGCATTTGATGTGGTGTTTTTACCATTGGCCTCTGATCGAATGATTCTACAGGTGTTCGATGCCAGCTCACTGTTCACATTCCATGAATTGTACCTATATTACCTTGAGGGCCATTGTCATTATTGGTCGTACCTCTCGTGTCTATTAACACTTTCATCATTGGCTGGTAATCAGATGATGTTCTTGCATGTTCGACTTCAGCTCACTTATTCACATTCTTGGACTTGTACTATGTTCGGGTCGAGATGGAGTGCAAGACCGTGGATTTTTCTTGATGGAATCTAGGCTGTGGATTTTGTGGATTATCATGATTGGATACATGACTCATTGATTGGATGGCTGCAACCATACCTGAGTCTATTCAATGATCCTATCTGGATATTTGTGTCCATGCCTTGGATCCTGATTACTGTATACACTGTTATGGATGGCTGCGACCATACCACATATCATGTATTTGAGATATCAGTTGTACTTGTCTACACAGATTTTCTCACAGCAGTGTTTTCAATTGGGCACATTTTCGTAAAGCATTTTAAACCTCTCTCTCTAGGGCCTCATGCTTTAGGGGGCATTTGTTACACAGTAATTTTTCACTGTCCCTGAAATCCCCTATCTTACACATTGGAGGGCCTTTTCCATGACATGTGAGTAGTGACATGACCTGAAACCACTTTCATGGCATCCCCCTTGACAAGGACAATCATTCCTCTTAAGACAATTTCCTGTTAAAAACCCTAAAAGAAGACCTTTTGGGCTTGGCACGACTAGCAAGTTCATCCCTCGCACCAATGGGGGAAATCCACCAAAGAGGGCATGCCAACTGGAGCTCTGTCCCAGTGTATTACTTGTGCCAAGCTTAATAAGGGTTTTTTTTTTTAAATAAATTGCGGAACTTTGATTCCAACCAACTCCTGAACGAGTCTCTAAAATGATTTGGGAGGTTTGGCTCCGGATCTCCATGTAGGGGAAGTGGTTTTCCACCTATCATGGAAGCTTCCTTGAGGATAGGGCCAATCCCACCATTGTAGGGATCCGAACTCCCCTTCCACCATCTATATAAGCTTGCCATTTTCCCTTTGCAAGCTATTCTTAGTAGTCCTGATAGAACTAAGAGCTGAATCAGTAGCAAGGAGACTATCGCCAAACAGCCTCAAGAGAGCCAATCCTAAGAGACAGAGATTTGTCCCATTCCCGACGATCTTCATTGAGACGTGCTCTTCTTTCGACCCGCCGAAGGAAGATCCAGCGTTAGAGCTCAGGTTGTATCTTTCCTTCATTGTTATTAATAATAAGCGACTTTGATTATGGTTCCATTCATATGTTCATATCTTATGTTATGAATTATATCTTCTCTGACTGATATATGGTTACATGTTTTAGGTTTTACATTGTGTGTTGTTGTTTCTTCGTGTGCATGCATGTGTTCGAACGTGCTAAGTGGGAGAATTTTGATCTGCTAAAGTGAAGGATGAAAGTGCCATCTCTTTTGCAAACAAAAATAGAGTGGGACTTAAGATAGGCCTCTTGTCGCATCTTGGTCTTTTGTGACTAAGAACCTACGTCTTAGTGTGACTTGGTTGTTGCTAGACCCGATCTGGGCTAGTAGGGATCACCTCTGTCCACATATGGGATTTACCTCTCCAACAATGATGTAACAAATAGAACTATTGGAGTTCTTAGTTCCAACATAGGATCTATCTATCGAGGAATTTCATATTAAGAACCAAGTGGTTCCTATAACAATTGAGGATGTGTACTTTCATATAGGTTTGTTGAGGAGAGGCATGTCCATTTCACTCTTGGGGTCTATTGTTGGAGGAGAGAAAGTGAGTTATTATGTTTTCCAACATTTTTTTCTAGGGTCAAAGCCAAGAAAATATGGAAATATAAACATCCGAGATGTTAGAGATTTTCCCTTGAGAACTTTCCTTTTCACGATCGCAAAACTTGTCGGCACCATTACACTAAATATAGTGAATAGATCGTATATGCAATACACACTAGAGTGTATGGAGCCAATAGTATTCAACTGGTCTAAAGTTGTTCCATCTCAGATAAAGGAAAAATTGAATAAAGAAAAAAGAGGAAGGAAGAAGAATTTCAGTTATGGTTCTATCCTTATATCCTTTGCCTTGGAATGGATTCCACTCATGTAGCCACAACATGTGACACTAGATATGGCTAGTCCTAGAGATCCTAGGATGTAGAGATGGGTAGAACTCATGTGTTGGCATGCAATCCAATCAATTTTTGTGTTCTCTACTGCATTCTTTGCCTAGTTATAGTGACAGATCGTTGCCATTGACGAGTATGCATATGCAAGTGTCGATTTCCGAGGGGATCCAGATTTAGCATTACCAGGAGGTGCTCAGTGCGTGCAATAGGTAAGAAAGTTTTGACCATGTTTTTGATTTTCCTAAGGTTTATACAATGTTTTTGTATTTTGATGTTTTCCCAAGACTAAACTAAATTTTTGATGTAATGCAGATGTTGGTCATGTTCAACCAGTAGTGGAACCAGAGCGCGAAGTAGATGTGCTAGCAGAGAGTGTTGTCAGGAGAGTATTCCTTCAAGATCTTGATATGGCTGAGACTCTAACTAAGCTTCAACAACACATAGATTGTTTGACCTTCAGGATTCTAGATTGCCGGATTGACGAGCATCCTATGCAACTGCAGTGACACATTATTGGGGTTCCTAACTGCTGCATGTGGTTACTTCGTAGGATTTCTAGATATATCACATGTTACCACAAGCACCACTAGTTTACTTGTGACATTAATCATACATTTTGAGGTCAAGTGACCAATGTGTCTTCGGCACAAATTTTGTAAAAACCTATAACTATATACCTATATGATTTTAAAGTTTTCCTATGTTTATTTTGAAATCCTATTCAATGATGTGAATGTTTTCTTTGCATATGTTGCAAATTTATGTCTAAAACTTGATTAGCTAATGAATCATTCAATGTGTTAAAATTTCTAGAAATGTGTTGATATTTAATAAAATCAAAGTGTCTTTCCAAAATTCGAACTCTAAGGAACAATCTATGCAATGTTGGATTTCTAACAATATAAACATTGTTAAGTTGTAATACCACATGTTGTGAGTCTAACCTTATGATGATATGGTTAATACCAAATGAATTGGCATCAGAGAGAAGTTAGATCAATGTGATATACTCAGTGATATTGTTCGTCAATCTACCAATGCGAATCCCTTGAAAACTCACTAACTCATCGTTCAGAGTGAAAATGGCTGACACTGCAAATGATAGATTCTGCGTACTACGAGTAGCACCATCAACATATCAAAGAAAGGGTTTTGAAGATTCAGACATCTGCGATGAAATGTAAAGTGGATTACTAACGTCAAGAAAACTCTAAAAACAAATTAAGATAGTGAATGCAAATCAACAACATATATATACAATATAATATAGAAAATTACTACGCTCATGATTAAGCATAGTAACATTTCAAATAAAACCCATTTCTAGGCTGCGCCAATGGAATTCCATCATAATCAACCAACTCATAGGTGCTCTTAGCAAGAAATATTTTGACAATATAGGGGCCATGCCATAATGGCTCCAACTTTCCAGTACCTATTACATCAGCGTCTTGATTGTAAAGAAGGACCAAGTTGCCCTCTGAGAAAATGCGAGGCTGGACATTTTTGTCGTATTTCACCTTTATGCGTCTCTTATGCACTTCGTTGGCCAATTGGGCTTCACTACGTGTTTCATCAAGATGGATGAGGTTAAGGAGACACGCTTCTTATTCTGACGTGTCAGGTAACAAGGCAATCGCGATTTTTAACAATAACATTTCACATTGGATTGGTAGGATAGATTCCAGACCATACACCAGTTGAAAAGGAGTAAAGCCAGTTGCATTTCTCACCAAGTTTTGATACGCCCACAAGGAAAAGTATAGGATCAAATGCCAATTTCTTTTACAAACTCCTGTCATTCATTGAAGCATATGTTTAAGAATCTTTTTGATAGATTCAAAATTTCCATTTGATTATGGATAATAAGGAGTAGACCTATTATGTGGAATTCCTAAGTTGGCAGTCAATTTAGACATCATGTGGTTGCAAAAATTCTTCCCCTGATCTGTAACTATAGCCCATGGGACCCCAAATCATGGAATAACATGATTAAAGAAAAACAATGCAGTTGTTTGCCCTGTGTTGTTGAATGTAGTCATCGCTTCATCCCATTTGGTAAAATAGTTGACTGTGACAATAATATAACTGTGCCACGCAGACAAACGATGGTTACAGGTCATGAAATCAATACCCCATTTCGAAAATGGTCCCACAAAGACAAAAAAATGCATTGGCACTAGCTATTTGTGGATTTTACGATAAAAAATCTGGCATGCATGACAACTTCTGATCTCGAGGATGTAGTCTCAAAAAATAGTAGGCCAAAAGTAACCTGTGTCAAGTATCTTCTACGTGGTAGCATAACTAGATAAACGTCAACCACAAGCCCTAGCATGATAATTATTTAACACTTTTTCGGCCTCCTCATGAGTGAGGCACCTCCTTAAAAAGGTATCGACACCACGACGATAAAGTGTATCGCCAACGATCAGATAATATTTGGTTTGGAATCGAATACGTTGCTATCCAGAGCAAGAGGTATCAGGTTGAAAATTTTGGGTTTGGAGATAAATGATGAAATCCCCATATCAAGGATTAGATGATCCGATCAGAAACATAGAATCGTCAGGAATTGATGGTTCCAACGTGATTGTAGTACTATCAGAGGGACGGTCACAGAGAAGCTCAGCCAGAACTAAAGACTTCTTTGACTTGGATTTTATGAATTCCAAATCAATTTCCTACAAAATGACAATCCATTTTGAATATTTCCCCCCCAACAATTAACATGATAAGATATAATTCATGGGGTTGCAATCCAAAATAATATTAGTTTTTCAAAGCATGATATAATGACGAAACCTTTGGACAGCTTGAAAAGCCACAAAGGCAAGCTTCTCTACGTATGAATACTTAACTTCTGTACTATTGAGATTATGACTCAAATAATAGATCAGATGTTCAATTCCATATTCTACTTGGACTAATACCATAGCAATAGTCATTTCAGCTGTGACGATATATAGGAAATAATTATTTTGATAATTAGGGGGATACATTAATGACGCATGGACAAGAGTGTCCTTGACAACATCAAAAGAAGCTTGCGCAACTTGGTCCCAATGGAAGGGAACCCATTTTTTCAATAGTCAAGTAAATCCTTTATCCATTTCGACGTAGTTTGCAATGAACCTTATTAGGAAGTTAGCCTTTCCTTGAAGCTTCTATATCTGAAGTAAGTTTGACGGCATAGGAAAATAAAGAATGGCCTGAAACTTTAATGGGTAGATTCAAATTCCTTCTTTCGAGACTAAGAATCCAAGCAGATGACCAGAACTAACATAAAACACACATTTATGTGGATTGAAATGTATTTTGTAGTGTCGATAGCGTAAGAAAATGGCTCTCAAGTGCATCAGGCGATTATTCTGATTTCGTGAATGTGTTGGTAAATCATATAGATACGGTTGAACAATGTCCTTGATGTTATTGAAAGCATAATCCATTTCCTTCTAAAAAGTTTCCCCAAAATTCTTTAAACCAAACGGTAGTTTCCTATAAGCGAATGTGCCCTAGGGACAAATGAATGTTGTCTTATGTTGATCCTTTGGGCATATATTGATTTGATTATAGCCAGAGAGTCCATCCATGAATGAAAAAATTTCACATCCAACATAATCGTTAATAATTTGGTCAATAAAGTGAGTACGATAGTTGTCTTTTGGACAAGAAAGATTGACATCCCGATAGTCGACGCACACTCTAATGCTTCCTTGTTTTTTCATGACAGGAACGATGTTGGAAACCCACTCATTTAGTGAAACAGGGTATATGAAACCAGCACGCAAAAGTTTTTCAACTTCTACTTTAATGGCAGCAGCTTTCTTCGGATAAATAGGACGAAGTTGTTGACGCACCAGTTTGACATCAGCATACATACTAATAGTGTGTTCAATAATACTAGTATCTATGCCTAATATTTCTTCGTAAGACCAAGCAAATACGTCACAGAATTCATGAAATAGAGAGCGATATGATTTGAGTTCTGATGGAGAACAAGATACATCGACAAGAATATTTTCTACAACACCGGGTTTGGTCGAAATATCGATAGAAATGGTTTATTCAATATTTGACAGATTTCGCTCCAAATCAATTGTATTAATCGGAAATGAATTTGAAAATAAATTTTTGATGGATGGGTGATATTGCTAACTAAGATTATTTTCTTCATAATCAGGAAGATGGGAACGATGATGATAATCTTCCCATGGTTCTCCTTTTGACATCATGGCTTCCAAAATATTCTCATCTAATCATTAAAATTGAGAAGAATGGATTATATGGAGTATAAAAATATAAGGAACGATCAACCCAAACACTTGATGATGTTGATTTCAGATTTTCTGCCCAAGCCAGATAGATTGATTGCTATGCCAGCTCAATACGACTAGGCGGCAGAAACTCATCCAACATAGAAATATCAGAATCACCCATACTCTCCCTTAAGCCATATAGAGTGGAAGAGATCATGTAGAAGGTCTCTATACTTGCAATTTCTGCCGACGTCATGGGTGGCGGTAATGTAAAGGTTCCCATGGGAGTGGAATCCTTTAAGAGTCCTACACCAATGTTCTAAAGTTCTAGTTGGGGCAAAGAAAGATACTTGATTAATGATAGTGATTGTACCTTTGTGTAACGGAAATCATTCTAAAGTATGTAGAAACAATTGCAGTAATTGCATATACCCATGGTCTTCCAAGTAAAATATTGTAATCAAGGTGTCCGTCAAAAACCTCAACATCAATATTCATTGTTTTGCCTCCAATTTCAACATGGAGGTTATTAATAATACCACAAGGTTTATATGTACGTCCATCAAATGCTTTCAACGTTGTTGATGATTGTGATAAGTGCGGTGAGCCAAGTGACTTCCAAAAATTTAGAGACGTAATTCATGTATATGCTCCCTCATCAATAATAGTGTGATGAACAAGGTGTTTGAGAACATTTACCTATATGGAGGATGGAAATTCTGCAGATATTTGTGGCACATAGCCCGTATGTTTAAACACGACAAGATTAGAATCAGTCAGATCAATTCCACCAATAGCCGACAATAAAGCCTTTTTTTGGGAGGGAAAATTTTGTAATACCTCAAGAGCAGACATAGCTAAAGGGGATTGATCCAAATATTAAACTATATTATAATTTTGTGCAGCTCTTGCTCAAGGATTATATGTCAAATTATGAATTACTCCCTTTTGTCACTTGATTGTCAATTCAGGAATAGCAGTAGGCAGTACTGATTTCGTCGACGGATTCATTATCAAGGTAGTAGGTTGATCAGTGGCCTAACTATCATAATATTTATTGCACATTGATACCAAAATATCTGTTGAAGGTTTTGTGACAGATAACGTTAACACTTGGGAACTAGGAGTTGGATCCGTAGCAACCATGTTTGTGTCCGGATTTGGAAATGGGTCTGTCAACACAGCTGATGCATGGGAAGTATTGATGAGACTTCAGCGCAGTGAGGAAAATCGATAACAAAGTGTTCCTCATTACATATTACGCATGGATAATGAGGTTTCCTAGGTCTAGACAATTGATCAGATGATATTTCCTATGGGTTAGAAGTTTCCTTTTTCTTAGATTTCCCCTTTTTCTTACTTCCGGGTTGCTTTTCACTTTTTCCTTTGTCAAATGACACGACACTAATTTCAGAAGTAGGAGCATGATAAAATGCAGTAGCGTGGTGTGTACTTGTAGTGCCTATCAAGCCGTCTCCGACATGAGAGTCCTTTAATTGAAGAGGAACGGTAAAATTAGATCTTGGCATGTTAGGAATTTTTTCATAGAGCATGCCAGGTTGAGTATAAATCAAGTCTAAATATTGGGCACAAGAGATAAATTTCTCTTCTGTGACGACTCCACACTTAGCCACATCCTCGGTTATAGATGGTAACAGGGACTTAATGAACCATTCAGCAAGGAGTTAATTTGGAACAAAGGTCTTAACCATTTGACAATGACGATGCCACTCATGAATATGATCAGAGATGTGAGTAGCATTAGTTTGTTTGAAATTGGTCAAGATTTCCATTCCAATTTCATATCTGATGGGTAGGTGGAAATGAGTAAAAAATATAGTAGCTACGACTGTGAAATTATCGAAAGAATCTCTAGGTAATTCAATGTACCATTCTGCAGCCAGACCTATAAACGTACGATGGAAAAGACGTAGTCGAATAGAATCATCATTTAGGGATTTTGGTAAAATCCATAAATGATAATTCATGACATGAGTTGACAGATCTTCTCCACGGTTTCCATTGAACTTAGGAATATCTGAGGGTAATTTATGAGGTATCACCAGACACTAAGGAGCATAGTTAATTCGATAACTGGTTAACTGATTCAAATTTGGTAACTCTAAAGTTGTAACAAAGGGAAACTGTCAATTAAGGTCAAGTTGAGCATAACCAGGGTAAGATGGAATTGCTTGAGTAACATGCCTTTAAGCACCAACATAAGGAATCTATTGCTGGTAACCCAGATAGGGTTGTTTTGAAAAGAAAATGCTTGAGGATTCTGTTGACCAAAACCTCGATATAATACTTGTTGAAATAAAGTTTGAGGCATTTGCACTTGTGGCTACCAAGGGGTATGTCCACCAATTTTATAGCCCAAATTAGGATAAATTGGATTTGGTTGATAGGTACAACCAAGTTGCGGCTGCGACATCCCATAAAATGGTAAACCAACTTGTGAATAGATGATTCGGGATATAGGTTGTTGTAAATTAACCAAAGGATTTGGAGTTTGAGGACCCAACATTTGATGGTATTGAGTTGAAGGACTTGTTTGATAAGGTTGTACAAAATTTTTATTCTATAATAGGGGTAAATGTGTATTAACAGGTGGTAATGATGTGGGTGTAATAGGTTGAACTGGTTGATGCGATTGTATAACCATTTGTGGTTGGATAGGTAGAGTGGGCTGCCATTGACAAACATTCATTTCGACATTAGGTTGACTGAAAAGTGACAGAGTACTATCATATTGGGTGACCAAAGGTTGCCCCCCAACATGAGGTGGATAATAAGACATAAAATATTACTCTCCAAATGCTTGGATTCCAGTTGATGTGGTACTTGAAGGAATAGACCCAGAAGGATCGACTTGATATTTCCCTAAATATGTGTATAATGAATCAAGTCATTCAGTACTTACTATAGGATTACCAGTTAAAATACTGAATGATGACATTGGTAAAGTGCATGGATTTGAAGATGCACCAGAGAAAATTCCAGATAATGATTTGTAACCTGATGGGACCAAAGGGCCACCATGAAAATATGAATCTGGTGAAGTTGTAAACATCGACGAGGTAGCTAGGGTAGGAGCTAATGTAATTGGAACATATGGCCCAACTGAAGATGTTGGTTCAGACATGGTTACTTGACCAAATGTATACCCTTTTGAATCGACGGGAGTTTGAAAAGGAATAAGATCAAAAAAAGCAGATGGTGTCGATTGAGGAAAAGACTCATATAAGTAAAGGTCCTCCCCAAAATGGGTTGGATTTAAAGTCGTCTCTTCTTGTGGGATTTATTCAATCGCAATTGAACTAGGGGGAAGTATTTCACCATCAGGCCCAAAGTATATTTCAAATGGTTGACTATGTGATATAAGAGATTCAATAGCTACAGAACTTTGTGGGATGACCAAGGTAGGAACAACTTCTGGTTGTTCGACTTCAGGATTCAAATGTTCTGGAAAATAAGAGATGGGATTTGGGTCAATTTCTGTTTGAACAACGTCGGGTCCAGAAGGTATGGTCTCATTGATTGGATGGATCATGACAAAGAGTAGCTGTGAAGACTCAATTTCGACAACAGTAGATGAATCGGGATGTGTAGAAACAACTTGAGATAACTCTGGTTTATTGAAATATGATGTTTCACAAGAGGTACAAATTGTACTTGATTCGGTAGATTGTGATCGCCTTTGCTTACCAGAAGTAACTTCTAGTGGTAAAGGTGGTTTTAATGCTAGTCTATGCGAACGATGGGGGAAATTATTTTTTCTTCCATGATTACTGATTTATTTTAACCGAAAACAAAAAAACAAAATAAAAGGGTAATCTTAGGAAAAAGGGTTTACCAAGAAACTGTGAACTACAAAATACCTCTTGGCGGACCAAGAAGTACGGGCAGGCAATCTCCCCGAATGTTGTGTTTGGTGTATCACAATTTATAGGGTGACTAACTTGGTTCACTATGGATGGACAGCACCTAAAATTTGTCCTCCCAAATATACCTGAAAGTACATGGAGGCCCAAGTCCGTATTAGCATTTTCTAATGCAAAAACGCACAATGAGAGCACCCCTTTATACTTATTGTACTGTAACACCACCCAATATACCCGAAAGTACATGGACTAGCTACGATATACTTATGTATGTGAAGTGAGGTATCACACTCGGAATGTATCGCAGACAAGTTAATGACTGCTGCTATGCTTTACAACACCGAAACACGTCTCTAGCCTAGACCTTCTAAATGTTATCATTATGGTTCCAATGCTTTGTTAGGTAAATTGAGATTAACTTTATGTTGATCTTGCTTAACAATTTTCCCTTCAAAGGTTCACCGTGATGATGTATTTGGAAAATGCCTAAAATGCAACTAAGAATGATAAACAATATTTCACTTTTAGTTTTTCAATGAAAATCCTAGCTACTAGAGGGAAAGAGAAATCAATTTGCAAGAAAACAAATCGAAGAACACAAACTAAATGTATATTTCCTAATTGTTCCTTTTGCAAAACACACAAAATACTACATGCAAATGCATATTTTTATTTTCATATCCTTTAATGGTATGAATGTAGAAAAGAAACTAAGTGCACTAAATGAACATAATCAAATGCCTTTTACTTTTGAGAAATGATGAATACAAACAACAATATCTCTTTTGAAGGAAAAATGAGGAATGAAACAACAATTTATCCTATCAGGAAATGAATAATTTACGACAATTTCCTTTTTGAAAAGCAAATAGATCTAATGCGACAATAAAAATACTTTTAAATTAACTTGCCAATGACAAATAAAAATTCTTTAAACAAACATTGAACAATTTTTATTTCAAAGGAGCAAGAGGTAGATGAAATCACAGGTCAATATGAGGCTCAGGCTTTTCAAAACACAGCAGCAAACAAACTGAAACAAACTGCAAAGACAAATTCAAGGGAATTTGGATGGTTTTAGTAGGCAACGCAGTCTCTAAGGAGAGACAATGCTTTGCAACGCAAGCTCGTAAGGGAGATAGTGCTATGCAAAGCACTGTGTCATTTCAAAAAGTGCGTTGGGTGCAATGTATAAAGAAAAAAACAGCTGTTTAACCCACTTATTTTGAAAATTTGGATCTTAAAAAGCCTAATCTTTATGAGTAACAACTACTAGGTGAATAAACAAAGAAAATTAGAGACTAAAAAACCTAGGATAAAGAGTAATTTTCCCAATATGGTCATCAATTTGTTGGAAAAAATTGTGAATTATGGACAAAACATACTTCCATAGATAGGTGCTAATCTAAAACAACAGGTTAAAGACTACACGAATACTTTTCCTGACTAAGAAAAGACACACATAATGGATTAGATGCTTACTTGGAATCCAAGCGCTTCTAAATGATTCCTTCCGTTGCTTCTGTTGTAGCTTCAAATTCCAGCCGGTTGTGCAAAATATTTCCTGCAATAATGAACACAAAACAATAGGACATAGAAATAATACAGATGTCTATTCAAGTTAGTTTGCTAAATCGATAAAGCATAAACCATATAAATCAACTAATATCTTGCAATATGGAAAATAAAATCCAATACAGATGCATATAGGGAAAAGCAAGTTGTATTCTTTATTAATGATAGAAGGGGAGGTTACAACCAAATGAATGATCTAGTGTCACGATCTCCAGCAGCATCCCAGCCTCATCATAATGCAAATATCTCCAGAAAATTGTCACTCAAATCAATCTCCTCAATGAAAAATCCACCAACATTTCTCTACACAAATTCTTCCTTTTCAAACACTAAGATCCGCACTCAATTTATAGAGAGGCGGAGGTAGTTTTACAATTAATGACTTTCCAATAATAGGTAAGACATGTTCCCAATATTTTAGATGTCTGTAATATTTTTATTTTAATAGGAATATTCTATTTCATTTTATTTTCTTTGTTCAAAGAATAATTATGTAAAGGAGGGTCAAAAACTCCTAATAGAAGAATAAATCCATGCCCAATGTGAAAAAGGGTAAATCTCGGCCACTTTAATAAACACACTTGAGTGTGAAAAGAACAAATCCACTTGACTGGGTCAACCTTGAAGAAATCTATAGTGCTGTCCAGATGCAATGTACCAAGATAAACAACGCAGATCTAGTTGGAGGTTCCAAATGTGAAAGGAGTTAAACCTTTGAGATGGTTTAGGGTTTTTGCAAGCTCTAATCTTATAAAAGGAATGGGTAGGAAACATATGGAGGTTTTTCAATGATTTGATTTCTAAATTTTTGTCTGCTTAGAAAAATAGCTTTCTTGGCTGCTTAGGCTAGATTGCATTGGAATTTCCTATTTAGGAGTTACATCTCTTCCCATTAAGGAGCTCTGGGAGAACTTGTATTTCTTGTCCATTATCAGTTTGGAGACCAAGCTTCTACTTCCAACTACAATGTAGATATAGTGAGTGCTTTCTTGCTTTTGTAAGCTATAGCAAGTGGAATACTAGATCTGTTGAAATCTAGTTTGTATTGGAGCCTTGTCTCAATGAGTGTCTCTTTTAACCTCCTAGAAGAGTGCATCCATTGTTGGAGCTTCAGTTTTGATCTTGGCATCAGGCCAAGGTATTCTGCATCACCATCAGTGTAGGTCCTTGAAGAGACTGTGTCCTTTCTACTGGCAGATTTGTAGTGGGGTTTGTGTACTAGCTTGAAAGAAAGATCTCTGGTGAAAGGGACCCTTCCCTTCACTATGGTGATCCATGGATTGGCCAACCAATCCATTTAGTTTTAGATATGATATTATTTGTATCATATGCTTCATAAATTTTGGAATATTACTATAGATCTGTGGCTTAGATCTCATATCTATTCATTGATATCCATCTTTTGCTGAGATCCCCAAGGGGAGTGTAAAGAAGAGACTCTTTGGCATATAGATCTATAATAGATATATATTTTTATGTAAATATCTGCCCTATATCTGATATATATTAAAAAATTGCTTCAGCCCTTTGAAAATTACGCTGTCAAGTTCTTTAGTCTTAATACATGGTGTAGCACCTCTATTTTGAGGGTTTATTCATGATTAAACCTTTGTTTTTCTCTTTTATATTGTTGGATCCATATCATTGATAAAATTCAATAATTTCTAGACCCTATTTCAGTTAACACCTTCATAAAATCACGTTTTCTATGCTTCAGTAATTTCTGCATTCTCTAGGTCATGGGAAATCAGCATTTTTAAGCCATTTCGGGAGTGGTGGAACTGTTTAACTTAGCTAGAATGATTTTTTTAAGCTTAAATTCGGTATGGGAGTCCCGAATGACCTAATATAACATATACAACCGTCACTTTCCTATGTGTTAACGCATATTTCTGAAAATATCCTTTTTAGGGCTTAAATCATTGTTTTTCCCCACTTTTGGTTGAAGGGATAGATCAATTTTCTTGCCGATGAATATATTAATGATATTAGAGTGTTTATTAACACCTCCCATGCATTATTAACCTACTTCTACTCCAATACAATGCTTTTATATTGTTTCAACCCCTCATTGGACAATTGTCAAGCCATAGTAGGTGTGGGAGGCATATTTGCCTCACCTAGTTTGTTTTGCTTCTGATATCCTCTTGGAATTGGGTCTTATATTACCATATATAATGATTCCAAGGGCTTATATTGGTTTTTGAAGCACACATCCCTGAAAAATGTGTTTTTCAGGCCTGATTTACTGAGCAGTCCCTTTTGGGATATTACAGTGGTATCAAATCATGATCTCTGGCTCGACCTATGAGATATAGCTATCAGAAGACTAAAGAGAAGAATTAGAGTTCAGAATGATGGAGAGGATGATATTACTTTCATCATTTTTCAGATCTAAGAAGAGCCTCTCCAAAGAGGTTGAACAGAAGAAAGAGGAAAGTTGCAATGAGACATCTAGAAGGTTTCAAGAGGAAGAGAGGAGACCTTGCAAAAAAAGGGTGATCGAGAGATTTGAGGAAGAGAAGTCCTCAATATCTCTTGAGGATATTTGCACCAACACTATGATAGCCTTGGAGGAGTAGCCTTCAACACTTGCAGTTGATGAGGTCAACATTTTGAAAGAAAGAGATCTTTCATCCATGCAAGGTGTTCCCAAAGTCTAGAAAGGTATGATTGCATTTTCATTTTATATTATTGTAGCAAAACTTTCAGAATATTGTGGGAATATGTTGCTGTATGACCTAGGATCATCACTTGCTGCTAATATAGAGCAAAAAGGTTACATTGTGCTGTCCAAGAGCAGCAATGAAGAGTTAAGGACCCATTCCTCATGGGAACATTCAGATGCCAACTTCATTCAGGAAGCCATGGAGGAAGAGATGTCAAAGGGTAGACATCTTGGGATGAGAAAATATTTCTCCTCTCCAGTTGACACTCTCTTAATGAGCATGCCACATCTCAAAGAGAGAATTCTACTTGTGGAATATCCAAGGCCTCTTTGGTTTTTGAAGGCCATGCATGAGGAGGAGGTCTCATCAAGAGATCACATTGGAGGTGCACTTCAACATTTCATGAGGTGAAAAGTTCTTCAAAGGTTGGAGGAGCATGGTGTCCTACCTTAGGAGGATACCAAGAAATGGCAGAATGAGATCCATCACCCACATTGGGATGAGTGGATGGCAGTATGGAGCAAGAGGTTTCCAAACCCCTTGCAGATCTATGATATAGGCCAACAAGAAGCATGGCTGCGCTGGTTGTTTTTGGGTGAGTTTGGTCACTACTCAAATATTTCTATTTCTTTAACTCATGCCTTGAGTCTTAATGATAGGATGCATAGGAAGAAGGCATGGTTGTTGTGGCTGTTAAGAAGAGATCTTGGACATCATATGTCAAATCTTATGTCCATGTATTTAACTTTGTTTTAGATATGTCTCATGTGCTCACATGTATTTATTCTTGGGATGTAATTCATGTATGTACAATGTTTTTGGAGGGAGGATAACTTCCCTGTGATGTATAAGGGAGCTGGCTTGAACTATGTTGATGAGGCATCTCACATGTCCATCATTATATTATTTCTCCATTATATGAATTTTGATAATGCTAGGGGGCAGCGAGAGTCCTTGTTTCTAGGGATATTGTTGAGAAAGTATGGGTTGAAATCTCTCCATACTCATCCTGATGTTTTAGAAAGAATGTATGGAACATTTCCTTTCTATTTTGATCATGTACAACTGATATATATTTTTGTTTCCTGCAACATAGTACATGAGCACTCATGCACAACTAGTACCTTGTTGGAGGAAAAATTGTTGTTGAGATTCAAAAAGATGATGAACTTAGTGAAAAGAGACGCCTTCACTAAGTGGGCCAGCAGGCTATTTTTGGTGCAAGTCTAATTTTAGACTATGTCTATTTTTATACATGGTGATCATATTTTAGAAGTTGCAGGATGCTATTTGTGGATGTTTGATCAAGTTGGAAAAATAGATGAAATTCTGTTTTTACAATATTGGGCGAAGTCTATTTATAGATCGTCAATCTAAAAATAGCTGCATGTCGATTATTATTAGCTCTTAATAATAATCATAAACAACAAATTATTCTCTTGGAGCACTTAGTTTCAGTGCATATATGTGGCACATCAGTGGACTGAGGGAATTATGCAATTCCCAAGGGTTTACTGGAGCTCATGCATGGAGGGCTCAGTTAGAAAAAAAGTGGAAAAGTTATGACAGAGTTGGAAGAGTAGTTCATGGAGTTGTATTCAGTTTAACTCAGTTAGACTCAATTGAGATAGTTGTATCTAATTTAACTGAATGATATAGTAGTGAGATTCGAGTGAATTAATTCACAAATAATAACTCATTTGAACAATACAATAGTTAACTACAGTGAATGACAGTTCCAGTGGAGACCCAATTGAGAGATAGGTGAAAGGGCAGGATGGACTATCTGTTGTGACTATAGTGATGCATTGATTGCATCACACAAACATTGGAGTTTCCAATGAGGATTACACGGTCAAGGAAAGGGTAATTCAAATTCATTTAGAGCTATTCTTCAGCAGGGATTGCATAGTGGAGGTAGGCTAGCAAGGGGAAAATATTGGTGCATGGATTTGCAAATTTTTCATGATTAGTGTGTGATGATTGTATTGTACAGAGAGCTTGATGTAATAAGATTTGTATGAATATTGTTACATGATCTCCATGATACATATTATATGATAGTTTTGGTTTCTAGCTTCAGGCTTTCCCATTAAAACTATTGTGTTATGTGAGATTGTTTTTATTTATGCTTCATATGTGTGTGCAATTAATTTTCCACAAAATATTAACAGTGGAATGATTCTGTATTTTGCAAGAAGTTAAATATTGTGAGATCAGGGGAATCTAGATGTATGAATTCTAATGTATATTAATTTCTACATGGTATCAGAGCATTTTTAATTCTTGAAGATTGCAATTGTAAAGTATTGGTGAGTTTGTGCTGGTGGAAAATTCGAATTTGCTATAGAAGATTCTTGGTGGAGAAGTTGAGTATACATTGAAATGGATTTCAATGGGCTGCGATTGGAATATGCCCTTGATGGGAGCCCAAATTAAATAGCCTGAAAGGAAAGGATGGAGGTATTGTTGGAGGATAATGGATTGAAGGATTTCATTGATAGTGATGTTCCTAAGCCGGGATCTAGCGATGCTGCATTACTTGACACATGGAAAAAGAAGACAAAAAATATGAGAAGAATTATTTTGGAGGGTGTGAAGGACCATATTGTGTCCAGAATTCATGGGAAAGCCACTCCATTCTTAATGTGGAAGGCTTTGACAGATTTTTTCCAAAGTAGAAGTGACCAAAGGAAGTTGGCGCTTAAATAAAATCTCAGAAAAATAAAAATGGTGAAGGGCGACAGTATTCCAAAATACCTCACGAAGTTTTTCCACTACAAGGATGAACTGGGAACTGTAGGGGATAATGTTGATGATGAAGACTTGGTGAGCTTGGATTTCCTTGGGCTTCCAAGGAGTTGGCATAGCTACGAAGACTCTGTCAATGGACAGGAGAAACTGCCAGGATGGGAGCGACTTTGGTCAGATCTTGTGCAAGAGGAGATAAGGTGGGGTACCAGGGATGGATCTTCATCGAAGAATGAAGATGAAGAGAATTGTGCTTTGGCTACAAAAGCAAGGAAAAGGAAGGGGAATAAATTTCCTTCAAAATCTGAAGCTAAAGGCAAGAAGTAGGATTTTTCCAAAGTGAAGTGTTTTCACTATCATGAATATGGGCATTTCGCCACTAACTGTCCACAGAAGAAGAAGAACAAGAAGTTTGCTGGAGCTGCATCTAGAGAGGCCTTAGCTGCGCAATTTTAACTTGATTTCTCTTTGATTGCATGCTTGGTTTCAAGCTGTATGGGATCGGTGTGGTATCTTGATAGTGGTTTGTCTTTCCATATGACGGGAGACAAAGAGTTGTTTAGTGGCTTGGAGGAGAAGGACCTCCAGATGCATATAGAGATGGGCGACGATGGTAGGTACAGTGCGACTGGCATTGGGACCATTACCTTTGAGAGGGAGTTTAGTAATCCATTCTTTTTGAAGGATGTTATGCATATTCCAGGTCTGAAGAGGAACTTCGTCTCGGTTGCAATGATGGAAGACAAAGGTTATGATGTTGTTTTCAGTGAGGGAAAAGCCTTCCTTCAAGATAAAATAATAGCTCAAACCAAGAAGATAGACGTTAAAATTAAGAATCTCTACAATCTTGAGGTACATGGATGCACTGCAATGATGGGTAAAGCAGAAGAAGTGGTGAGATGGGATGAGGGTGAATTATGGCACAGGAGATTGGGCCATATTCACCATGGCGCTTTGAAGATTTTGCAGAAGATTTCTACTGGACATCCCAAGGGTAATCTTACGCAGTCAGATCAGTGCAAGAGATGTACTATGGGTAAGTTTGTGAAGACCACCTTTCATGAGAAGGAGAACTGTGCTTCGGTGATCCTGGAGAGAATTCACACAGACATGTGTGGACCTTTCTCAGTTGCTTCAAAAACAAAACATAGGTATTATGTTATATTTTTTGATGACTATTCTCGTAGATGATAGATCTTCTTCATGCAAAAGAAGAGAGAAACCTTCTCAAAGTTCTGTGAGTTCAAACAATTGGTGGAGAACGAGTCGGGGAAGCAAGTGAAAGCTCTACGGAGCGATAATGGTGGTGTATACATCTTGGAAAAATTCAAAGAATTCTGTAGCAAAGAAGGAATTCAAAGAGAACACATAGTGCCTCATAACCCACAGTAGAATGGGGTCATGGAGAGGAAGAACAAAACCATCATGGGTGCTGCACGAGCAATGTTGCATGACTAGGGCCTACCGATGCACTTGTGGGTGGAAGCATGCAACACTGTGTTTTATGTGAAAAACTATTCTCCTCATAGAGTACTTGGTATGAGAACATCTGAAGAAGCTTTTACTGGTAAGAAGCCTAATATTTCTCATTTGAAGATTTTTGGCTCATTTGTTTACATTCATGTGACAAAGGATGCCAGGAAGAAGTTGGAGCCAACTGTAGAAGTTGGGATATTTGTGGGGTACACAAAAACACCCCATAATTATCGTATTTTCCAGACAGTCGGATGACTGTGGTATGATAGGATATAAAATTAAATGAGGTGAAAGCCATGAAGTTGTCACTTGAGAGGGATCTACACTTGCATGCGGAGGAGAAACTTCTTGTTCCCAAAGATGAGCCTCTAGATGTGGATCAGCCACAAGAGGAGATTCATGGAGTGGAGGAGTCCACTTATGCAAAACCGAACATCAGGCAAGGCAGAAAGCGTACCACAGAAGTTGAGAGACTGAGGCTTGATGTGGCATAGAATGTAGGAGTTTCTACATCACAGCACAGATAGAGACAGTCATTGAAAAATTTATTGGATACATGGCTCTTATGATAAAGTGTATCCTAATAGAGCCATATTCTTTCGAAGAAGCAGTGCAAGAGCCCACATGGGTAGATGCCATGGTGGAGGAGTATGACTCCATTTTTAGAAACATTGCTTGGGATATTGTTCCAAGGCTGGTGGGAAAATCAATTGTAGGATAAATATGGATCTACAAGGTAAAGCAAGTTGCTGATGGGAGCATTGAGAAGTATAAGGCAATATTTGTTGCCCGGGGCTTCTCACAGATCAAGGGGATTGACTATGAGGAAACCTTTGCACCTGTCACACGGTATTCTTCCATACAGACCATCCTTACTCTCTCAGTGCAGATGGGTTGGCACATTAATTAGATGGATGTGCAGACTGTGTTCCATAATGGGATCATTGAGGAAGATGTGTAAATTGAGTAGGCTGAAGGATTTGAGATCTTCAACAATGAGTCACATGTGTGTAGGCTCAAAAGAGCATTGTATGGGTTGAAATGAGCACCATGTGCTTGGTACACTCAGATCAACAACTATCTCACTATATTTGGATTCATCAAGAGTGAGGTAGATGCAAACCTGTACCAGATTATGGTGGAGGGTAAGCTTTTAATCATTGTTCTTTATATTGATGATTTAATACTAATAGGTGATGAGCAATTGATACACTCATGCAAGGAAGATCTTGCAAAGGAGTTTGAGATGAAGGATTTGGGCCTCCTTAATTATCTCCTTGGATTGGAAATATGGCAGCGGGAAGGTGAACTGCTTGTGTCTATAGGCAAGTATGCCCAGGAGATACTAGAGAAGTTTCACATGCAAGGCTGCAAGCCTATTGACACTCCTCTTCCAGGAAATGGGAAGAAAGAGGATGCTACATCAGCAGAGGTAGTGGATGCCACTGTTTATCGAGAGTTGGTGGGTTCACTCAAGTATTTAGTCAATAAAATACTGGACATATGCTATGCGGTGAACCAACTTTCACAAGTGATGGTTAAGCCTACAAAGATCTTTTGGAAGGTAGGCAAGCATGTCATGAGATATCTCAGGGGCACTTCTGAGTATGGTTTATGGTACAGACAGACGGATGAGATGAATTTTCATGGCTTCATAGATGCAGATTGGCCAGGAAGCCCAATAAACAGAAAGAGCACATCAGGAGGGATTTTTAGTATCAGATCTACGACAATTTATTGGTACAACAGGAAACAAATATCTGTGGCACTCAGTTCAGCGAAAGCAGAATACATGGCAATAAGTCAAGACACATGTGAGGCTATCTGAATGAAGAAGATCCTGGTTGGTTTTTTCGGTTCACATTTAGATCCCACAGTGATACATTGTGATAATCAGAGTTGCATTAAACTCTCTATTAATTCCATGTTTCATGATAGATCTAAACATATTCATATGCGGTATCATCATATTAGAGATTGTGTGAAGCGGAAGATCATGTTTCTTCAGTACATTCCTACGGAGGATCAAGATGTAGATATTCTGATGAAGGTGCTCACCAGGAGCAAATTTGAATACCATAGAGGCAGGATCGGGGTGAAGGATAATCCCTATCTAGTTGAGAGGGAGTGTTGAGATTCAACAAGATGATGAGCTTAGTGAAAAGAGTTGCCTTCACTAAGTGGGCCTGTATGCTATTTTTGGCGCAAGTCTATTTTTAGACCATGTCTATTTTTAGACATGGTGATCATATTTTAGAAGTTGGAGGATGCTATTTGTGGATGGTTGATCAACTTGGAAAAATATATGAAATTATATTTTTAGAATATTGTGCGAAGTCTATTTATAGATCGTCAATCTAAAAATAGATGCATGTCGATTATTATTAGCTCTTAATAATAATTAGACTCTAAACAACAAATTATTCTCTTGGAGCACTTTGTTTCAGTGCACAAATGTGGCACATCAGTGGACTGAGGGAATTACATAATTCCCAAGGGTTTACTGGAACTCATGTATGGAGGACTCAGTTATAATATATGTGGAAAAGTTGTGATAGAGATGGAAGAGTAGTTCATGGAGTTGTATTCATTTTAACTCAGTTAGAATCAGTTGAGCTAGTTGTATCTAATCTAACTGAATGATACACTAGTGAGAGTGGAGTGAATTAATTAGTTAATTAATTCACAAATAATAACTCATTAATGAACTGAACAATACAACAGTTAACTACAGTGCACGACAGTTCCAGTGGAGACCCAGTGGAGAGAAAGGTGAAAGGGAAAGATGGACTATCTGTTGTGACTATAGTGATGCATTTATTGCATCACACACACATTGGAGTTGCCAATGCGGATTGCGTAGTCAAGGCAACGGTAATTTGAATTCATTCAGAGTTATTCTTCAGCAAGGATTGCACAGTGGAGGTAGGCTAGTAGGGGGCAAAGATCAGTGCATGGATTTGCAGATTTTTCCTGATTAGTGTGTGACAATTGTATTGTAATGAGAGCTTGATGTACTAAGCTTTGTATGAGTATTGTTACATGATCTCCATGATACATAATATATGATAGTTGGGATTTTAATCTTTAGGCTTTCCAGTTAAAACAACTATGTTATGTGCGATTGTTTTTATTTATGCTTCACATGTGTGTACAATTAATTTTCCGCAAAATATTAACAGTGGAATGATTTTTTATTTTTTAAGAAGTTAAATATTGTGAGATCAGGGGAATATAGATGTATGCATGCTAATGTATACTAATTTCTACACTTTCCACATGAAATTCTCAAGTAGCAGTTGGAAGAACTGCACTGTATCCCTTGGATAGACCATTGGTATCATGGGACCATTAGCGTTTGTCTGATTTGGATGCCAAATGGTGATGAGGTGCCATTTCTTTTGGATGGGATGGTTTGGGCCATGACTATTTTCAAACTTGGCCACTCCCTTGATGGGCTAAGGAAGGTTCTATAGGATGATGGGTGCTTCCCTAAAGCACCAAATATACATTTCACCTTCAGCCTTGGTGGAATTATGAGGGCATCAAGTAAGTGGCATGTAAACCACTTACCACATCCAGATCTAAAGCAAGGAGGAGATGACCTGCGTTGGTTTCTATTGGGTGAGTATGGTTACCACCGAAGGTTTTTAATTTTCTTGTCTCGTGCCTTGTATCTCAAGGAAAGAATGCATAAGGAGGATGCATGGTTGCTTTGGTTGAGAAGAAGGAAGTATGGACACCCCACGATGAATTCCATGTCCATACCTTTACTTATGTCTATGATGTATGTACATGTATTTCTGTTTAGGAAGGATATCATAATCATGTATGTACTTTGGTTTGGGAGAAATTGTAACCTTCTCATGAGGTGGCATAAGGGAGCTTGTTAATATCATGATGTTAATAATGCTCCAATATTTTTTATGAACATGAGATAATGAATGCACATTGTGTGGATGTGTCCATTGGGAATGCAATCTCCCATATTTATTTGTACTTCAAGAGGAGGATAAAACATTGTGTGGCTGCTACATTATATCACTTGTTTTCTTATGTTAGAAGCCAAATGTTGGGCTTATGTCATTGGAAGAAGTCTCTAACATGGGAGAATTTGCAACAAGACGTGTGTTTTTTGAATCATATTTAGCCAACACCTATTACCCTCTACTATTTCCAAGCTTTGAAGAAGTTTTTTGCAGCAAGAAGGTGGTGGGATGGCCACTTATTGTACTATGATTTGAGGCAGTAAGATGAAGGACAACGCTGGTCTCAAGGGAGGGACTATTGCTATCATCCAATATATCATATGACACTTAGTCCATGTTTCTTTTGGAGCACATATGGTGAAGATACTCTATTCACTATATGCATGGAAGATTGGGAAAGAAGGCTCACTAGAATCCATTAAGGGAATCATGAAATTCCAAGTCTATTTTGGCTTCATGAGGACTATATTATTGAGGCCTAGGATCATCAGCTCCATATTTATCATAAATGGAGGGAGAGACAGCGTGATTTTAGTATTATTATCTCTCATTTCCAGCCATGGAGCCCCTCCACATTGCATATGGTGGGGTTTGGTGACTATTTCTTGAGCTATCAAGGATGGCTCACTTTGTTTGTATGATAGTTGGGAAATTGGAGTTTCTCATGAGGGTTGAAGTGCCCAATATTTACCATCTCTAATATCTTGAAGGGACCAATGGACAACATATGATTATTTTATGTATATCCCACTACTTCATGATGACATTTATTTGGTTCATCCACCAAAGGAAAACTTGTATTCTTGGGATGAGATAATTCCATTAGATATTTTGCAAGTCCTTGTGAGTTGCTTGAGGACAAACAACATTTTGGAGGGCAGGACTGTAATATTCCTATTTTAATAGGAATATTCAATTTCATTTTATTTTCTTTGTTCAAAGAATAATTATGTAAAGGACAGTCAAAAAATCATAATAGAAGAATAAATCCATGCCCAATGTGAAAAAGGGTAAATCTTGGCCACTTTAATAAATACACTTGAGTGTGAAAAGAACCAAATCTATAGCGCTATCCAGATGCAATGTACCAAGATAAACAACGTAGATCTAGTTGGAGGATCCAAATGTGAAAGGAGCTAAACCTTTGAGATGGTTTAGCATTTTGGAAAGCTCTCATATTATAAAAGGAAGGGGAAGGAAACATATGGAGGTCATTTAATGATTTGATTTCTGAATTTTTGTCTACTTAGACAAACAAATTTCTTGGCTGCTTAGCCTAGATTGCATTGGAATTTCATGTTTAGGAGTTCCATCTCTTCCCATTAAGGAGCTCATGGGAGAGCTTGTATTGCTTGTCCACTATCAGGTTGGAGACCAAGCTTCTACTTCCAACTACAATTCAGATCTAGTAAGGGCTTTCTTGATTTTATAAGCTGCAGCAAGTGGAATACTATATCTATTCAGATCTAGCTTGTATTAGAGCCTCTTCTCAGTGACTGTGTCTTTTAACCTCCTAGAAGAGTGCATCCATTGTTGGAGCTTAATTTTTTATGTTGGCACCAGCCAAAAGTATTCTTCATCACCATCAGTGTATTTCCTTGAATATACTTCATCCTTTCTGCTGGCAGAGTTGTAGTGGGGTTTGTGTAGCAGCTTGAAGGAAGGATCTCTGGTGAAAGAGACCCTTCCCTTCACTGTGGTGATCCACGGATTAGCCAACCAATCCATGTTAGCTAAAATATGATATAATTTGCATCATATTATTCAGAAACTTCTAAATATTACTGTAGATCTATGGCTTAGATCTCAGATCTATTCATTGATGTCCATCTTTTGCTGAGATCCCCAAAGGGAGTGTAAAGAAGAGCCTCTTTGGCATATATATATATGTAATAGATCTATATTTTTATGTAAATATCTACCCTAGATCTGATATATGATAAAAAACTGCTTCAGCCCTATGAAAATTATGCTATCAAGTTCTTTAGTCTTAATACATGGTGCAACACCTCTATTTTGAGGGTTTATTCATGATTAAACCTCTATTTTTCTCTTGTATATTGTGTGATCCATATCCTTGATAAAATTTAAGGATTTTAAGACCCTATTGTAGTTAACACCTTCATAAAATCGCGTTGTCTGTGCTTCATTAATTTCTGCATACTTTAGGTCATGGGAAATCAACATTTTTAAACCATTTCGGGAGTGGAGGAACTATTTAGCTTAGATATAACGACCTTTTTAAGCTGAAATTAGGTATGGGAGTCACTAATGGCCTAATATAAAATATCCAACCATCACTTTCCTCTTTTTTTGCATAGATTTCTGAAAATAACCTTTTTAGGGATTAAATCACTATTTTTCCCCACTTTTGGTTGAAGGGATAGATCACTTTCCTTGCTTCTGCATATATTACTGATATTATAATGTTTATTAATATTTATCATGCATTATTATCCTACTTCTACTCCAATAAATTGTTTTTATATTGCTGCAGTCCCTCATTGGACAATTGTCAAGCCATACTAGGTGTGGGAGGCCTCTTTGCCTCACCTAGTTTGTTTTTATTCTAGTATCATCTTGCAATTTGGTCTTATATTACTAGATATAAGGAATCCAAGGGCTGATCTTTTTTTTTGAAGCACACATCCCTGAAAAATGTGTTTTTTAGGCCTGTTTTGCTGAGCAGACCCTTTTGGGATATTACAATGTCAAATGGACACATGGATTCGAAGTTTGACACGTGAAATCTTATAGAAGGCACTGGCCAAGTGGAGATTCTAGAACAATGAGAATTTCAATACCAATGTGACCAACACACCCATAGATGTTAGGAAGTGCTTTGTAGAGTAGCCTTGCATAGGGCTACCTGCATATGCAACACACTTAGTCCCTTTAGAGGCAGCATTGGTGAGCTCTCATATGATATATTATAAAATTAAAACCTTGGAAACCTTTGCAGATGAAAGTATTTGATTGATTTGTATTAGTATTTTTCTTAGGGCATGTAGCAATTGAAATTTTAGGGGATTATAGACCATATACATTGGTCCTAGAGATGATGCCCAGTTAACTAGGTCATTGGGAATGATGCCCAAATTGACCTATAAAAAACACTGCCAAATTCTCCAATATCAAAGGCACCATGATAGGTAAATAATTCTTGGAAGCACTGAGCAATGATCTTCTCATCCAACATGAGGTAAACCATGTCTTTGTGGTTAAACCTAGTTTTTCCAGATATATTGAAGTCGATGAAATTTACCAAAAGGTAATCAAGTTAACTATCCCAGATGAATATCAATGGGATAAATTGTGTGACCTTTATTAATAAATAGTAAATGAAAAATTTTAGCTGCAACCAACACATTAGCCAACACTACAACCAGTGCAACCCACAAATAGGTATACTCAGAAATTGTTTCCCCAAAACCAGTGCCAACATTCTAGATCACTTCCACCGAGCCTATTTTTTGTCATAATTAAAGTTTATTATTAAATTTAGGCCAATAATAAATTTTCTGTTGATACAAAGTTGATTGTAATCAGTTTTGTAATGTTTAGTGTACATACTTCACTGTTCAAAGTGTTCTAGGTTGATTTTTGAATATATTTTGTCTAATGCGCAATTGTAAATTTCAAGTTTTGTTGGAGCATCGATAATAAAAATATTTATTTCAAGATTAATGTGGTGTATTTATTAGTGATGTGCTTTCTATTGTAATTGTGTTATTTCACTATTTTTCCTTTTCTCTGTGCATAAAAAATTCTTAATTGTAAAACAGAAAATGTGATGAATAGGACATATTAATTGGAACACCTTATTCCAGTTGCCTTTACAATTTATATGTTTTCCACTGAAGTCAGGTTGAAGAATACTTAATTTCCTTTCAATCTCTATTGAATTTTACTATTCTTCCATTTCCATAATTCATTTAAAATCTAAAAATATCCGGTTAATAAAACCTAGCTTGCCCTGTTATAACTCTTTTAAATATTGATGCAATATCTAGTTTTCTATTTTTGACTCCATTTCCCAATCTGAATATAGAAATTTAATCAACAAAATCAATAAAAATCAAACAAACAACCAAGTACAGTCTTAACAATCCTAATAGCCATTAAAATTTGTTATACAAAATTATAATTTACTAATAAACTAGATTCCCTGAGTGTGGTTTTCATTCACTCAGAACAACAAAAGAAAGACAGCTATTATTTTCTCTAAGAGAAATAGATAGAGAGAAAGGAAATAATATTACTTGACGGTCCTTTCACTCTCTTTCTCATTTTTTTGTTGTTGTCTTCTCTCTCAATCCAACCAAGGCCGCTAGATCAATTCCTACAATCAAGGACAGAGAACAGAAAACAACATACACGTATACAAGTATCTACTTATCTAAACCAAATCGAACCAATTAGATATGAGAATACATACACAATTGAAAATTAAATTCAAAATATATAAGCATACATATGAGAAAATGAACATATATCTTTATTAAGAAGATAGGAGGAGAACATTACAACCAAGTAATTGATTCTTCATCAACTTTCTCCAACTTAATTCCATCCTCATCACATCAAGCATCATCTCAACAGCATAAGATTACTTCCTTAACTCTCACCAATTTAGAATCCAACAGCATAACAATACACAAATTCTTCCTCCCTAGCACGTAGATGAGTGCTCAATTTATCGAGAAATTGAAGGTATTTTCTCATTGTATGGCTTTCTAATAATAGGTGAGAAATTTTCCCAAGTTCATAGGTGTTGAATGGACACTTGTATTCAAAGTATGACACCTATGGACTGTTATAGAAGGCACTCACCATGTGGAGATTCCCAGAACAATGATTATTTCACTCCTGTTTCCGCTGGAATCAGCACTTGGACTGCAACAAGTGCCTAACTAGACACATCTTAAACTCTAAGGCAATTTTAATGTTTTATTTTATAGGATTGGAAGATGGTATAAACTCTGATTCAATGAAGAGAGATTTCAGTCAAATCCATAGTTCTACTGAAAGAGGGCATTGTAACTTGCTGTGGTATTAAGCTGCAAGTTCTTAGTCTATGAGGAGAGGAGATTGTAAGATGAGAGAAGAATCAATAGGTATGTAAAACAAAAATATATTTCATTTAGTAGAAATTCAAAAAAGTAGTAGTTTGACAATATTCCATTGAGAGAAATATATTTCTAGTCTAACTAGATTCTCACTAAAATATCATGAAGAATAATTATCATGAGTGATGCTCTTCCACTGTTATAACATATATTTTATCAGGAATGCTCACAGTGTGAGACTAAAAAAAATGATAAAACACATAACATGCTTAAGAGACTAATAAAAATAAATAACGGTATGATGATTTGTAAACTGGAACTGGAAGAAAGGGGATATGGAAACACAAGTAAAGTAGACAATACACACATCAAATTGGCAATAATTCCTCAGTAGTATCATTCCATTTCATTCACAAAAAAATATTACAGATCATATAAGTAAAATATATATAACCACCAACTAACCCCTCAGTTCATAGCAGTTTGAAATATATATACAAAACATGATACTGTCATCTTCCACAGAAAAAGGTGAATCGGTTTCCAAAAGTTATTACGATATCATGCAAGAGATGAGGCTTATCCTTTAATCTTAATTACAAAGTTCTACATTAAAAACAAGATAAACATCATGAAGGTTGTCACTCCGAAATGGTTGTGTGAGGTGGCATCCTATTCGAAGACCACTCTTCTATTTTAGTGCAGCCAATCTTCAGCAAAAAGTGCAAAAACAGTGGGAATGACATGTGGTTGTCTCCTTCAAAACAAAAACATGATATTTCAGAGAAAGCTGGATATAAAACACCTGGAAGTTTCCATTGAAACTGAGTAACCTCTCCATTTTATCTATTTAATGTCACCATCATGATTCAAAACAAAAATTAGCCCATTTATGTAACATGCTGATACTTCGAAATAATTGCTACTTTCATAGAAAAGGTAGCAATAACCAGAAATCATGGAACATTTACCCAAAACGTTTTCTCCAAGTCAACCCTATTCTTCATTCATCAAAGTTCCAAAATATAAGTAAAGATTATTATGGCTTCTTCTTTAGTCATGCTTTTATCAGACCTCTTTTTCTATGCTTGGCTCTTTGACTGAGCTTTCTTTTTCCTTTAAATTTTTCTTTTGGGGTTTCTTCAATGTTGATAATTTCATTCCTCAGTTTAAGATTGGCAATCAGCATGTTGTTTAGCCAGATTTTTTTTCTTGGTCTAGTATGAGGTCAGAGTTAGGAATGAATTTGAACCTCTTTTCTCCATGTATAAGTTTACTAGACTCTGCCTCTTCATCTTCTGACTCTGTGTAATGAGGATCAATACAGTCTGAAAATGAGGAATAGGAATGTATCTCATTTTTCTTCCTCCTCTTGATCAAAGAACATATGAAGGATACTAATTTAGCCAATGTAGGCTCTACTTCTATGATAGGATCTATCATTTTCTATTTTCCTTTCTTGAGAGAAAGAAAAACTTGTGAGGGGGTGGACTCAGTGAGAGATGTGCCACTGTTTGGCTGCACTTGATGAGATGACTTAGGAATCTGGCTTGAAATTTTCACACTAGGGTTGACTTCCATTGGTGATAAAACAAGCTTAGGTGCAAGAAGAGAAGGGTTGACTTCCACTGGTTCTTCTGCCATGAAAATTTTCTTCTTAGGCTGGCTTCATGAAGAGGACGAAATTTGTTATTTATTCTTTGACATAGGCTTCTTAGGAGAATATGGTGAACTATGTGAAATAGGGGTAGCATTTGTTTTCTCATGAATGTATTTCTTTTTTGGCGTCTACCTTTCTTCTGGAATTAATACTGCCAAACCCTTCCTCTCTTAAAAATATATCCCAAGTAGTTTTCTTCTTTCTGAGATGATAGACAACTAAGATTTCTATCAGCCCTCTGTGATAAAAATTATGCAAGGGGTAGTTTGGACTTTTATATAGCTTTAGGGACATTTGAAGCAGATATTTGTACAGAAAACATGGTAGGTTTAGAGGTTTTTCTCCTAAGATGTGGGTCATGAATCTCAATTGATAACAATGAACAAAATAAAACCTCCCTTTGCATGTGATGTATTTATGGACTAAGGTAATAACATACTGCCACTGGTCTTTGAAATAAGAAATATAATCAGCTGGATTCCATTTCATATGAGCATATTTGAGCTTAATGTAGGAACACACTTCTTCATACATCACTTTGATTTTAAACCAACGTTCATCGGTTGTAGAAGACTGGGTTGCACGAGATATGATAACCTCGGAAACGTTGAATTTTTCACTTCCAAACCTGACCTTTTCACCATCAAAAGACTCAATGAAAGCTTGAGCCAGTGCCACGTTCTCCCCAAAAAAAAATTGGAGCGATTGGATTTCCCTAAGAGATTCATGATTTTTCAGACCTTCATGCCTAGTCATGTCGATATTCCAAAGTTGAATCCTCCCTATTCCACTTCCAAATTTCCAGAGGGTTCTAGGCATGTAATTTCTACGTGATCCTTCATATTGAGCTATTTCACTTATGAGTTTACTGATGATTCCATCCTTGCGTTTTTGTCCACCTTGTCTCCTGGTCAACCTCCTGCTGTGATCTTTGACTTTGCTAGGCTTATAGCTGATTCCATACATTATCAATTGAGAAAGTTACCCACTAAGGGGGTATTCAGATATTCTTTCTATTTATTTCACTTGTTCTTATTCTCATAAGCTGATCACTTTCCAATAGCATTACAGAAAATGAATGTAGAGGGCCAACCTCTATCAGTTGTCTTTTGGACATCACTATTGAGAAAAGAAGGAAGTGAATACAACTACAAAGATTTTACAAATTTTTTCATCAGGCCAGCTATGAATTTTCTACATAAATCAGAATAGCCTAGCATAAGTGAAGAAATGAAAATGATATTATAACTGTCAGAGGAATAAAAAATGGGAGATTGGTACTTGTATGAGAAACACACTGAATTGAGAGTTTTTGGAACCAATCTGCTTCCATACAGACTACCTAAGTTTTTGACTATCAGAGTCTTTGATTTAGAGTATTTGAGATAGGTTTTGAATTTTGATGCTATCAATTTCATGCCTTCCAAAAAGAAGACCCAGTTCAAATTAAAAAATCAGATTGGTCCTTTCATAGTGAATAATAGAGATGTTGATAAAGAGATAGAAAAAATATTATCAGATCTGAAATTTCAAGTGAGTTTCCCTTGGAATTATGACCGCCAAGGTCTTTTAATTAGTATAAGGGTCAAGTGTAAATTACCTCCCTTTATACATGAGCCAAAGCCCGATATTGAAAAGTTTGCCAATTAGACAGAATGGGCAGAAAATACATTGGTAGATTCAACTGCAAATGAACATCCAATAGGGAAAATTGACACCAAACTTGTTGTGGTAACTTCTAAACAGCCAGAATATTCAAACAAAAGAGGCAAATATGAGGGAGCCTACAGAACAGAAACTACTACAGATACTAAGTTCAAAATCATCTACATCAAAAGGCTCAGATTTGGTTCCATAGGGAAAGAGAAAATTATTGAGGTTGAAGATACCAATGAAAGATAAGTCAACAATGATGAAGCCACTGAGATAATTAAAGAGACTTTAATAGAGATAGAAAGAGAACAAGCAACATGTAAAGAATCAGACACTCAGATCATTGAAAATCAGGTTAATATAGAAGCTTCTTCTTCTCAAACAACAGAAGAAAAATATTTGGACATCAAAGAAAGATATAAGTAGATCAAACAAAGGAATGAGCAAAATCAAAGGTGATATTTATTCTCAATTTTTCAAACAGAAGCCAGGAAATCAGAACATGTTTCTTACAGCATTTGATTACTCCTCAAATAAAATGATCATGTCATATTTACAACTGACTACTTCAACTCCAAAAACTGTGGATGACTACAAAAAAGTTGAATTTGAAGTAGATACTGAAAAGGTGCATGAACTTGATCAAATATAATTCCATAGACATAGCTCTGAAATGCTATATTCTACTGTTGTGACAAAATCCATGACTGTGAAAATTTGAAAAATACCATTATCAACATGCAAGACCAAATGAAACTTGACAAAGGCTCTTTATATGCCAAAGATTTAAGAATCAAGGCCTTAGAAGATTTGATTTTACAAATAGGAGTTGACCCATAAAATGTACAAGTTGATGAAGTATTGATAAAGAAGAAAAACGATGATATTGTTGCTTTAAGGAAACAATTAAAACTTCGTCAAAGTGAGCACCCATAGAGTAAGGAAATACTTTAAGAACATAAGGGAAAAAATGATATGATGCAGTTGATCATAAAGCTATCTGCCCAAATCAAAGATATGGAAAGTAAAATGGATATACTTATGAAAGGAAAATAAATTGTGAAGGAAACTGATACTTACATCATTCCTATAGTGATACCTATTATTACAGCTGCTATTACTTCTACACTGGGAGAAAAGTTAGCACCAAAAGAGCCATTGGCAACTGCAGTGTCAGTGCAATCAGCTACTACCTCCAATACAAAATCTTCAACATCACAGGTGCAGTAGACTAATGATGTAGGGAATATTGTCAAATAAATGCAGGAAATGTCTCTAAAAAATAATGAAATTAATAGTTTGAAGAAAAATATTCAGAATATGGAAGTATCTAATAAAGAAGCATTGATTAATTCCAACAATTATGAGCAAAAGGCCAAGAGACTTGAAGAGCAAATCAAAAGTCTTCAAAAATATTTAAGTTTCACTGCACAAATTTCTCATATAAGAAACTACTTATGGACCAATATAATTGAGGCTATACATCTTCAGTGGCCATCAGTCCAAATAATATATGAACATAGAGACCTCCTTCTAGCAGCACAAGTGGAAATACAAAAGACAACAGAAGAATTAGCAGACAAACCAGCATAGGCATTAAAGCTAATTACTTTCTTAAACAGTAAAAATAGGACAGAGCTAGAAGAATTGAAGATACAAGATAGAACAAAGACTATATTTCAAATCAAGAAAATTTTGACAAAGAAAACTCTAATGAACAATTTGAAAGAAAAATGTGATGCCATGAATTTTTCTATTACCAAGTTTCTAGAAAAGTACACTATGCTAAGACAAGCTGGCATTCCAGATATACATGTCTTGAATGAGAAGTTAATGGACCAAAAGTAATATGACAAAAATATAAGGTATCATGCCAAAAAAAAGGTCAACAAACCACTGCCACAGAGCTCTCCAATAGGAAAAGTTGTCTCCACTATATTGAAGACTTATTTTTCCTTCAACATGAAATCAAGCATCTGTTTGTTATCAAACCAAATTTTGCTAAGTATGCTGACGCTGATGAGAACTTCAGAAAACTAAAAAGTGTAAAAATACCAGATGCTGAACAATGCAGACTTTTACAGATTTGTTGTAGCAATAGAGAAGAAGAACAATGGAATAAAGTGCAAGTGAAACAGTCAATATAAGAAGAAAATAGAAAAAAACATTTATTTGATTTTGATTTTTTACTGCTGAGAAGTCTCTTTTTACAACAATTAAAGGTTAAAATATCAATTAAAAGAGTATCAGGATGAACAATAGAGTTAAAGTGTATCATAGAGAAATGTAACAACCATCTGCTTTTGACTGTTGTAATTTTCCTTGTTACAACAATAAAATGATAAATAAGCAGCTTGAAAGAACATCAGTGATGAAATACAGTGTTAAAGGGTATAAGTGGAAAGAGTATCAGTTAAGTCATCTTCTAAAAGATATTTTTCAATGTGCCAACAAGCATGGACAGCTATTCAACAAACAATTTTTGTTAGATAAGATTAGTTCTATATTTTATAGATAAGAGGACAACTTGCTAAAGTTGTTAAGCAGTTGTCCCTCTTAATGTGTAAATATATTTTATATTTCCTAGAACTATTCCTAGATCTCTCTACGATATTTGTAATAAACATTTGTATAAATACTTCATTTTGTGAAGTGTTTAGGGTGGAAGAAAATTTCTAAGAACATTATAGACATTTTTCTAATACGTTGGAGGCTCACATGTGTTGATTTCAAAGCAGCAGTCTGGAAAATAGCCAATTGGAATTCATAATTCAGGATTCATGTGATAATTTGAAGAGTAAAGTACTTTCTTTCTGTCATTGTTTCCTTTTCTGAGTTACATACATTTCATATATGTTGTTTAATATTAATGATTAATTAGGAGTATTACTTCAGGGCTAGTGTAAAAACTCCCTGTCTTAACTACTTAATCATTTAAATGTTTTCTGCTGATTTCTCGATTTAGCAATTATTAATTGCTCCTAGTCTCATTTGACCACTGCCTCCTTCCTCTTTTTCCATATCAAAGGATCCTTCATTTCCCTTTATCCCAAAGCAAGCCATTTCATCAAAACAATTTGTCCAAATCTCTGAGTTTTATCTACCTTTCCCTAAATACATTAGCATCCTTTTGGCCTTGCCTTCTAGTTCTGGTTGCTAGACTTTGACTCCATAGCCCAATGGACTAGTACATCCCTCTTTAATTTGTCTTTAAGTAATATTATTTTCCACCAAACATTTCAAAACCAAAACCAATTTTTCTATCAGAACTAGCCTAAAAACATTAAACAAAACAAAGTTAAATCATAAAGAGAGAGCCCTCTCTGAAATTTAGGAAGGCTAGATCCTAAATTTCTAGAGTAGGTTTGTGGTTAGCCCTAGTTTTCTTAAACTAAAAATCCAAAGCCCACAATCTTTAGAAATTACTAGGGTGATAGCATGCTCTAAGGCCTATAAATTTTTTAGAAATAATGGAAAACCATACACATTCAAAAAACTAACCCTAGGAGATGAAATGCCAAAATATGGGCCCCATCGGGGTAAATTGGTATATCAATTTCCCTTGGTCGTAACTTAGGCATACTGTCTTTGTTTGACGCACATGATACATCGTTAGAAATATCTATCCAAGGAACAAAATTTTTAATACAAAATTTCAAGTTTGGAATGGAATCACATTCACCGGAGATTTGATGCCCAAAAAACATCGTTTAGGGCCTCAAAACAACTCGAGAAGTACAAGGCCCGAAAAACTGCCAAAAATAGTAAATTGTGCTACAATTAAGGAAATTGAAAACCTGAAAGAAACAATGGTGGGTGTCCAAGTGGAATAGGTGGATTGCCACCAGTATCCACCTAGATCATTCCTTCCCCCTTAAGAAGTAATGGTCCCCATTGCATTGAGTTCCTCCATGAGATGAGGAAGCTTTTGCTGAACTTGGTCCCTGGTGAACCACTTGCACTAGTGAAGGAGTTGGCCTGCTTTGACAACTTGATATAGTTGGATCCTCTATTGGTAGGTGTTCTTGATTTGTGTGTGCATAATTCGATCAGTTGTGGCTTGTTCCATGAATTTTGGGTTTAACTCTGTTTGTGTGAGTTGTTCAGCCATGTCAGATGTGTCCAGTAGAGGTGTAAAGTAGGGCCGAAGGCAGTCGACATTGAACTCAGGGTGCAAACCAAGGAATAGTATAATACTAACCTCGAAGGCATTTTCCCCTATAACCTTGGTGATGGAGTATGGCCCATATCAGAGTGGGAGAAGCTTGTGGTGGGGTCCAGTGAGGGGATCCTTCTGCAAATGTAGCCACACTTTGTCACCCACCTCGAAGTTGTGTTGCACCCGATGCTGATCATGTCACTGCTTATACTTTGTATTGGCTATGTCCAATATGTCATGAACCTGTTGGTGAATGTGTTGAATGTGCTCAATGAAGTTGTTTGCCTTGGCAAATTTAGACTGGACATGAGTCGAATCAACCTGAGTAGTTGTAAATGGCATGGCTATGTGAATGGGACATAGTGGTTGGAATCTCAAGTCCACTTGAAAAGGGTTGTGGTCAGTTGAGCTATGGAGGGCTCAGTTATAGCTATGTTGTACATAGGGGAGGCTCTCATCTCATCTACGTGGATACTTTGAGTTCTACATTCGCAAAATGTGTACGATCATCCTGTTGACGACCTTTGTCTAGCCATCAGTTTGGGGTTGGAAAGTTGTGGACTTGGTGAGCTTGGTGTCTAGCATTGACCATAGGTTGGACTAAAATGTACTGAGAAAAATTATTTCCTGATATTATGTGATAGATTGTGGGATCCCAAAGTGTACCCACACTTGTTCAAAGAAGAGTTAAGTAATGGATTCTACTGTGATATTCTTCTTACAGGCTGCCATAATGGCCATCTTTGAGAATCTTTCGATGAAAAGGAAAACACAGTCATTGCCATGCTTAGTGGAAGTAAGGCTCGACATGTAATCCATGGAGATGTATTCCCAAGGTCGATTAGGGGTAGGAAATGGATTATAGAGGCCTTTCTTCTTGATGGTTGGTTTGGTAATGATAGAGGCAGTGTAGGGTCTAATGTACTTCTCAAAATCCCGTCAAAGGTTTGGCCAATATAAATACTTCTGCAGTATTGCCACTATTTTCTCAACCCTGAAATGGCTAGCGACTTCAATGTAGTTCGATTCCCAAATCATCTTGGCATACTCTCTTGAAGGAACACAAAGGTGTTCTATGTGACATAGTAGTGCATCATGGAGGTGAAAATTTGGAACTCGACTACCTTCCAAGAGCATCTTGTATGTGTGGCTAAATTCTGGATCGCTCTTGTAGAGAAGTAGCCAATCAAAAATTTCATGCTGACAAGAGTTGAGCACGGTAGTTATCGCCATGATCGGTGGTCGACTGAGGGAGTCTGAAACATTATTGGTGTTTCCCTTCTTGTACTTGATGTTCACATGAAACTATTGTAGATATGTGGACCACTTCTAATGGCGAACATTCTGCAACTTCCCATGTGTCTGTATGAACTACATGGGTTGGTGGTTTCTGTGGATGATTGTTTCCTTCCCCAAAATGTAATGCTTCCATTGTCAGTAAGCCTACACAGTGGAATACATCTCTTTTTCATAAGTGGGATACTTTCAGAATGTGTCAGACAATGTCTCACTGTGATATGCCACTGGATGCCCCTATTGAGTAAGAACTACCCCAATAGCATAGTGAGAGGCATTTGTCTTGATTTCAAATGGTTGTTGCAAGTCTCGTAATGTGAGCTCTGGCACACAGCAGAGGCAATGTTTCAATTCTACGAATGCCTTCTGTTAAGATTCCAACAAAAAGAATTTTTATTTCACTCCTCCCTTGGTGACTTGACTCAAGGGCCAAGTGATATCAGAGAATCCCAGCATGAACTTGTGGTAGAAATCAGTAAGACCCAGAAAGCTACGAATCTCTATTAGAGTGGTTGGGGCTGGCCAATCCCGAATGACTTGGATCTTGGTAGGATACACATGCACCATCTCGCTCATCAATAATGTATCCCAGATACTGAACAAGGGTCATGCCAAAAGTGTACTTCCCCAAATTGGCACACAACTTATTTTTCCGCAGTGTTTGGAGGACCTATCAGATGTGGTGGAGGTGCTATTCCTAAGTCTGGTTGAAGATCAGGATGTCATCCAAGTACACTACTACAAATGAGTTTATGAATGGTTGAACAATGTCTTCCATCGGCCTCATGAAGGTTGTGGAATAATTTCTCAACCCGAAAGGCATGACCAACCATTCAAACATGCCCTCCTTGGCTTTAAAGGCAATCTTCCACACATCAGACAGTTCGATTGATACTTGGTGATACCTAGACTTAAAGTCAATCTTGCTGAAATATTTTTCCCCTTTGAGTTGGTCCAGAAGGTCATAAATTCGTGGCATCAGGTACCTATTCCAGACAATGATCTTGTTCAACACCTAATAGTCAATACAAATTATGCAAGTCCCATCCTTCTTTTGCACCAACATAATCAGGCTCCCAGAGGGCGATGAACTTGGCCAGATGTGACCTTTCTATAGTAGCTCCTGAATCTACCTTAGGATTTCATTTTTCTACAGAATACAATGCCGATAGATCTGTCCATCCGGAAGCGACACACATGGTGTCAGATGGATGGGGTGCTTGACTTGACAGTGTAGAGGCACCCATGTGGGTGAGGTGAAGATGTCCCAGTACTCCTCCACGACCTTGTCCATTTATTTTTTTCATGCAGAGGAGCCCTATCTAGAGGTCATGGCCACAATATTCTTCTTTCCCCGAGGGCAGATCATCAGGAAAAAAAAATTCCTGGTTTTGGAAATGAGCTCACTAAATTTTTTTTTAGTAACCAAAGAGATAGTTGCAGGCGGTGGTACCTCTGGTATCCCGTACAAATTATTCCACAAAGTAATAATAATAGTGCAAGGCCAGCACTCATACACAACATGTATCTTCCATAAGTATAGTTGGCCTAATAATACATCAGAAACATCAAGAGGATTAATGTCACATGATAGCTCATCGGTGAAGGGCTTGATGTTGTAGGGAAGGTGACACTGCTGGCTAATGCGAAGATCCCATATTTGGTGAATCCACCAGATGGTGTATGAATGTGGGTGTGTTGTGTTCGGAGAGCCTAACTGCTTCACAACCTATGCTGAAATGAGGTTCATTTGGCTCCCACTATCGACAATGAACTGTAGCGTGGAACCCTTTACGCACATTTGGGAGTGGAAGAGACGCTTCTCTTCATTTGAATCTTCCGGTCCTTCCTTTTGGATCTTCGTGGTGGAAATAGTGGCATTGCACTCTGCATTGATAATATGCTTCCCTTTGTAATTCCCCTTCTCGGGTTATGATTAAGTTTCAAAGCATGCATGTGATTCAGAAGCCTTCATCTTGACCATGATTGACTACTTAGCCTGACACTCACTTGTGTTATGAGTGGAGCTCTTATGGAACTCACACCACTTTCCTGTGTCCTTCTTCAGCTTCACGGTGTTTTTCTTTGCTCACAAATTTGGTAGGTAGTATTGGGCTACCATGCCTTGGCTTTGTCCTTTTTTTTGCTGTTTGGGGGCACCTTTCACTTGCTTTTGATTCACATATCTAAAATCTCGCGTCTTCTATTTGAATTTCTACTCAATCTTGGCAACATATCGGTATTATGTACCGAGCGAGGAGATGTCGAGGAAATAAATTTACTCCTGAATATATATGTACAAAGAACTATGGTACTTCAGAACCAAATTTTTCTCTGAATCTTTGATACCCAGCTTTTTGTGCAAGGTATGGAACAGATTCGTCAGCTCATGCACATCTTGATCCCTTTCCTGTCGCAACATAGTCCAGTGTATGTACTTGTCCTAATAGCTCCCACGGGATAATATTGTTCCTTAATGGAATCTAAGAAATAATTACAAGTTGGTACGACCGAGAAAAAAGAGGGTTCCCCCTCATTCATTTTCTCACAGTAGGTTTTCCACCAGCCCTTGACATGGGGGGCGACTTTGAGCAGTGAAAAAATAATCTTCTCCCAGTCAGAAAAGTCATGAACTGAGAGATATACTTCTAATATATTAAACCATATATATACAATGTATACATATATTTTTCCATCAAATATGGGCATTTAAAAGTTTACTTGTACCTTAAAAGAGGTTGCGCCTCTAGAGTGGCTGCTAGATGAAGGTGCGCCACCCGTAGGCAATTGTTGAAGGATCTGGGCGAAGTTATCCATCATCGCATTCCTTTGTTTTTGAATGGCCTCCTAAAGAAATATTTTTATAGCATCTCCTGGTCCCTTGTCTTTCTTTTCATCCCCAATTGGTGGCGTCGAGGTTTGTGAGGCTGATCTTGTAAAGGTTCAACCATATCAAGCCCTAACTCCTTGTACCCCGACCTCATTTGGGACATGCAAAGAAGGATCGAGAAAGAGAAGACCGGTCTGATACCACTTATATGAATTTATGTAGGAATGAAAAAAAATATTCATATAACCATAAATACAAATATTCAATGGAAATAACACTTCATTTCATTAATATCAAATAACTGAAATTTTTTTACAGACAAGATGGAAATAACTAGCTAGGGCACTGGTAGCTTATCTTTGAGAAGAGATGTGGCAGCTATAGGCTTATTAAATCTATGTTAAAATGAGGCTCAAAGGCCTAAATATTATTTAGAAACAATTTAAAACCATAAACATCCAAAAACCTAACCCTAGGAGATGAAACACTAGAATATGGGCTCTGTCGTGGTAAATTGGTACATCCATTTCTCGGGGTCATAACTTTTTCATACTATATCCGTTTGACGCACATGACACATCGTTAGAAATATCGATCTATGGACTAAAACTACTACTAAGGAATGTCAATTGTGGAAAAGACTCACATTTTCCAAAGGTTTGATGCCCAAAAAACATTGTTTAGGGCCTCAAAACAACTTCGGAAGTTCAGGACCTGGAAAACTGCCAAATATAGTAAATTGTGCTACAATTAAGGAAACTGAAATATTCACGAATATCCACCTGGATCATTCCTCCCCCCTTAGAAAGTAATGGTCCCCATTGCATTGAGTTCCTCCATGAGATGAGGAAAATTCTGCTGAAGTTGGTCCCTGGTGAGCCTCTTACCCTAGTGAAGGAGTTGGCCTGCTTTGACAACCTGATATAGCTGGATCCTCTGCTAGAGGGTGTTCTTGATCTGTGTGTCCATAATTCGATGAGTTGTGGATTTTTCTATGAAGTATGGGTTTAAATCTATTGGTTTGAGTTTTTTTTCCATGTCGGATGTGTCTAGTAGAGGTGGAAACTAGGGCTGAAGGCGGTTGACATTGAACACTAGGTGCAAGAAAAGGAATGGTGGAATACTGAGCTTGAAGGCATTTTTCCCTACAGCCTTGGTGATTGTGTATGGCCCATATTAGAGTGGGAAAATATTGTGGTGGGGTCCATCAAGGCACTCCTTCTGCAAACGTCGCCACACTTTATCGCCCACCTAGAAGTTGTGTTGCACCCGATGTTGATGTAATGTTCCCAAATCAGAACATCTAGCAATCCAAGGATGGAAAACGCATTTTCCAGAAATTGAGGTAGAAATATTTGAAACCAAGACTTGGATCCCTTATATCAGTGCATCTAAGACTGAAATCCAAGAGATGGCTCTAAATAAATCCTTTTAAGGTGGTTAAACAGATCTACCACACTTAGATGCCCTTAGAAAATGCCCAGTGAGGGGCTGCAACCATGTAAGCACATAGAATGGAAAGACAACGTTATTCTTGTAGTTTTGAACACATGAAGAAGTAGATAGAAAAAATATATGTTTTATAGCAGCAAATGTATACAATGTGTGGAGGAATCAATCACTCCAGCTAGGCAATGCAAGCCTCAATGTGACATATACATGATAATGGAAAACACTGCTACATGAAAGAAAGTCTTGGCTAAAATAATGCATTTTATAGGAGTTACTGCATAAAAAAAATAAGAATAGATTTATATGATAGTATAAGCTCAAATAAATTAGGGGGAGCAAGCTCTCAACCCCTAAAAACACTAATACATCAAAATACATAATCCTTGAAAGGATTGGCTGCAATATACATGAAATTGGAAAATCTGCAGAAATGTCAGAGTTGCTAGGCAGAAACTGTAAATAAATAATAGAAATACATAGATATGGCTTAATATGATGCTAAAACTGAAACAAACCTCCTCCAATGGATCTCTTAATGCAAGGCTGATCCCGGCATTGAAGATCTTTCCCTCCAAGAAGCTGGTGGAATCTCTCACTGCAAGTGTTCACTGAAATAACGCAGTCTTGAGGATGGAATACGCTGTATATGATGGGATATGTTGGCCTTGGTTCCAAGATTTGAAAAATATCTCTGAAATCCCTTTCACTAACCTTCTGGAGCAAGATAAACTCCCTCCTCTGAAAGATAATCCAAAGAGAAGTGTTGTGGAACCCTCCACTACAATGCCCCAGCAACACTGCGTTATACTTGAGAAAAAATAATGCAGTATCTGAAGAATGGATTTGGCCTTGAGAAAAGATGTGGAGAAGATGAAGTGCAATCCTTCAAGAGGCCTCTCAAGAAGGAGAGGAAATCGTAAATAGGAATCCCTCGTGCTAAGTAGCACTGCAACTCTGCTGAATAGCCGGAGTGTGCAATTTGTCTGAATAGACAAATAATCAAATCATCCAATATATCTCACTATGGCTACCTCCTCCTCTTATTATACAAGTGAATGCCTCTTTTCCATGAAACCCACACATTATGGTTTCATCCAAAAGGAATATTTCTCCCTCCAAAACTGTGTTGTCTTCTCATTCAAGCTACACCTCTAGGCAGTGCTGTTGACTTGGTCAAAATTGACCTTGTCGTCATGCAATTGCCCCTATTCACATTGGAAGGTGAAAAATTAAGCTACTCCATTGATCCTTTTCACATTATGAAGGATCTTATTCCTACTCATGGGCCTTTTACCCATTTTATTCATCTCCTAGATGAAATAAGAAAAAAAAAATGTTCTAATTTTCTTCATGAAAATTTTGGAACATTATAGTCCTCCCCTCTCAAAGACTACTTGTCCTCAATCAAGTGCAAGGATAGATTGAATTATTTTCTTCTCATATCCCTATAGAATCCCTATATGATGATCTCCTCCAAGGAAAGTGATGCTATCTTGTCAATAAAATATCCACAATGCTTCTCCTCAGCATGTAAGTCAGCTGTCAAGCTATCATCATGTGAAAGTGAAATAATCAAGAGGATAACAAAGTGATGTCTAGAGGTCCCCTTGAAGAATAGGATTTGAAATGAAATGGGAACTATATTTCCCATATGGATCCTCCATATCCAAGCTATGAGCCATGAAAAATGAGCCACCTTCCAACTAGGAAACTCCTGAAATTTGTTATCCACCTTTGGCTTCGGCAAAGTAGGTGGGATGAAAATCTGCACATGGTAAGCAATGTAGCCTACCCCACGCTGTCCATCTCTCCACTTATGATAAGTTTAGAGTGTTGGCTATCCATGGGCTACAGTAAGTTTTCCCTCAAGTGGAAAAATGAGGAATAGACCTCCAAATATCTCTCCCCCAACACTGCAAATCATGCTGGCCCAAATATCCCCATATATGATGAGTTGGAACTCATCATCATATGGCATCATTTCCATCATATGGTTCACCTCATAAATTGACAACTATGTTGTTAAGGTAACCATCTCATATCCTATGCTCCCCTCAGAACATGTAGTGAAAATAGTATGAGGAATTCCTCCCTCAAAGGACACATTCACCCAATGTGTCTCTCTGCCAAGCATGCTCCTCATAAATACAAAAACAATAGAACCATAGGGAGAAAAAATGAGAATCATACTTGTTTCCATATGAAACAAATGAGAAGGAAAATGGTCCCTCAGATGCAACCAGCGTAGCTTGACCCTCAACTACAATAGAGACTGATAAAATAAGTGGCTTCTCAACCACTTTCCTACTACTCCAATCTCCTCATAAGTATGGAGGAAGTGAAAAATGTAATATGTGCAATGAACATATCCTCCATAACATGTCTCTTCCCCAAATCTTCCCAGGGAATGGCAATCAATCATGCTCATTGCCCCATCTAAACCATGTGGTCTAGAAAAAAGAATGCTCCTCCTTGGAGCATCATCCTGCACAAGCATGGTTAAGGGATGCATATGCACATTATACAAATAATCATGTAAACCATAATGAAGACCCTTACCATATCTCCTACTCATACAAATGGAGTAGCCCATAAATGAGTCTTCTCTCATCATCAAAGTGGAAAGAGTTGGTTGTGCTAACTCTCTCAAGGAGTCATGTCTCTCCTCCATATCCATCTGGTCCATGCAGCTACTCATATGTTGATGTATCTCCTCCTCAAAACCCATCCAAAAATACCCATCCATGATGGTGTGGTATGCTCTCATAGAACAAGTGGGGCTGAAAAAGAAATCCTCATAAGCTGCTTGTAGAAACTTCTCCTTGAGCTTGGAAGCTAGAGGAAATAATATCCTACCACGATAAAAGATGATCCCATCTCTGATTGAATACTCCTCCAAGTGCAATTGGCCATCCAAGATCATGCAAGTAAAAATATCCTTGGAATACTCCACCAACAGTTGAGAGCTTCAATGTGGATCTATCCTCCATAGTGACAGTGCTGATGGTCTCTCATGAAGAGCATTTTTCATATGGTCATTCCCCTCTCTGACATCTCCTATGCGAAAGATGCAAGTTGGAAGGTTGCTATCCTTCCTCTGCTGCTTCTGCCACAATGCAGAATCTGAAATGGAAGTGGGTACTGATGATGTTGAGAGAATTCTCTCCCTCTCCTTGAGTCTACCCAAGACTCCCAACGTTGTGTCAAGCCCTCTCCAGGTCTCCAACCTCCTGAAATCAATGATTGGTGCCCCAACATGTGAAGCATCCATCCTCCTCTGCTGATCCAGTAGTCTCCCTAGAAAAATGTCTCCATGCAATGAGACATCATCATCAAGAGATGAATGAATAGATGAATGGAGATAACCCTCCATGCTTCTTGTTAGTCATCAGTATTTTTCACCTATTGATGATGACTAGTTTTTAAAGCCAATTTTTCTAGAAGCTGATCTCCAATTTGTCAAATCTGTCATCTAGAAAACACGCCTGAACTTTTTTTTTCCTCCTACCTTTTTCAGTCAGCCTATTATGAGAAAAACCTAGTTGTCAAGTCCTATCTAGCTTCAGTCATATAATCCTATCCATCAGATGTCATAAGCTAAAGTCATATACTGTCATTCACCCTCATCCCCAGGTCATTCATTAACCAACTTTTGATAAGAATGTCAGCCACCCTACCTCTAGTCATATGTCATCTTAAGATCTGGTCATACCAAAGAGAATACTCCAAATCTGTCAAAGATCTCCCCTAATTTAGGTAGTGGTGCTTTAGGAAATCCTCCCTTGGCAAAAGCATCCTGAGCCAAAATATTTTGTTCAATACCAGCCAACCCTGAATTGGCACTTAGTATGAAAAAAACAAATCTTGATACACCCATAGGTTGTGCCACTAAAAGGTCTTGATGTCTCAGCAGTGCATGTTTCAAAAGCCAAACTGATATCATGTTGATCTATAGTGTTTCAGTGTCTCTTTCAAAAGCATAGAGGTACAAGTATTCCAAAACACATTGTCAAGCTAAAGCATGAGAAGACAACTGCTCCTCATGTTTTTTTGAGCCTGGGATAAGAGTACTGGTCAGAGAGAAAATTAAATAAACCTTTGCAAACATAGTCAATAAAGGTTAGTAAATAATGAATAGCAATAAAATACTCTACAGATACAATTCATGTTGCTCCTGGTTTCTAAAGATTCACAAGGGTATTCTAACAACAGGATACATATCTCAGAAAATGCCTCTAATAGCATATTTCCAAATTTTCATTTTATCACTTACTGTGATATACCAAGCAGAGATATGCATTACAAGGAAATATGACACAGTTTGAAAAAGAGATGAAATAGCCTGACTGTGTTAACCTCCTCCAAACATGAGTAGATGGTTGGGTAACTGTGTTAACCTCCTCCAAACATGAGCAGATGGTTGGGTCACTTTTTGCAAACCTCCTCCAATCATGAGCAGATGGTTGGGAATATTATGTTAACCTCCTTCATTTAAAGGTAGATGTTTAGGAACATGATAAAGGCCTCCTTCATTTAACAAGCAAAGGGTCAGGAACAGAGGTATGTCCTCATTCAAAGAACACAAGGCTAACAATGCTTCAAATGGCCTAAAAACTTGTTTACACCATTTCCTCCAATGGATGAAACCACTGATATAGCAGTAGTGTTTCAAGGGGTGTTTTAGATGGGTTCACTGTTTAAAGGGTAGAATTAAAATGCAGTGGGAAGAAATTGAAGGTTTATGAGTAGAAAGCTAGTGTTTAAACATAGGACAAGCAATGATACTATGATGTTCAAAAAGCTTTGTTTTTCATATCCATAAAGATCTTCTTCAAAGGAAATCTGAGGTTAAAATGTACAAAACTTGGAACAAGTTCATCAAATGACAGAAAGGGTTTTTAAAAAAATTTCTCCTTGATAAACGAGTGTAAATCAAGCCTCGGTGAGTACAAATAAAGCTTCATCTATAGTCAAAGGAAAATGTTAAAGGGCACCTAACAATTTTTTATTAACTTCAACAATGGGCATAATCATCATCAAACACCAAGAGAGTTGAATTATCAAAGCAAGTTCTATAATTGTAAATCATCTCCTTCCAATAGATAGGAAAAAGATGCATCAACAGTCCTTGATATGGCTCTTGAGCAATGTTCCTTTTAAAGGACAGAAATGGAAAAAAAGTGATAGTGTTATTTCCTTAATGAAGAAACAGTGAAAAAATATTTGCTTTTAAAGTGGTTTCTTTACTTCGGAAAAGGTCATGTATATGAAGATCTTCAAAAGTAGCCAACCACAACATTATTTTTATGAGTCTTGATCGAATATGGGTCTTTATGATATTCTAAAAGTGATAAAATGATAAAGATAATGATTTGTGTTTTAATATGACAAAAACTTTCCAAAAGGCATCTAAACCCTCCAAAGCTGACTGCCAAATCATTAAAGTTTTTCAAGTTAAAAGAGAGAGGAGACTGTTTGAAAGCCCCTATTTGCAAATTCAAAAAACCAAGGCGGACGTCCATTAGCTACTCACTGAAGAAACCAAGCATTTTAGGGAAAATTTGAAGGTTGTTCAGTGCTTGAAATCCACGCTGCGTGCCTATAAGTGTGCGATGCATGCCTGTGAGCACCCAGACGAAGAAATTAACTACTGTGTGACGCTCCTATAGCAGTGCACGATGCACCTATGCCTGCGTTCACTACCGCCTGAAAGCTGACCCAACAGCCTCCATTGTGTGGTGCCCTGTGCATTACACATGCCACTCCTCCATTATTTCCAACAACACTATTAAGAGGTTGCTCTGACGATCAAACAAAACCCATAAGCATTTATTAAGGTATTTTCCTTGTTTCTTGGTAATTTTTGAAGTTTAAAAGGGGTATTGTTGTTGTGTTTTCCATGGAAGAAATAGTGGTAAAGAAGATTGGGCCTTGGGTCAAAAAATCAGAAGTTTTTGTTGCTGGGAGTATCAAACATTAACACAGTGATAGGGTAATATGTTTTATCAGTTTTAAGAGCCCTAATTACCTTTCAAAAGCAGTAATGGCAAAGAGAAGTGTTTAAAGAGAAAGGTGTCTGTGCCAAAATAGGAGAAGATTCCTTTTCAAATAGAAACCACAAGCATAACTTACTAATCCTTTTGCTCAAACACAATAATTAAAAGAGATAGGTGGTTTGCCAAAATTGAGAAAGGCCTCTCTTTGTGATGGCTAGTAAATGTAAAATAGTGAAAAGGGGAGGTTTATTATGTCAATTTAGTGGCTCTTTGATTGTGCTATTAAAACAATTAAGACTGCACACAGTTGCTATAAATGAGCAGAGTTAGTTTAAGAGGTCTTCAAATCAATATTTGAGAAGTATCTTAACAGTATTTTGCAAAGGCTTGTGTATGTTAAAAACTCAGAAGGAAACAGTGTTAGAAGGTGAAGGCTTGGTCATTTTAAGAGGTCCTCTTTGTATTGCGAAATAGTAAACTTTGTGCAGCCCCCAAAGTTCAAAAAGAAAATCCTGTGTTGAAAGGACTTCAAGTCAGTTGAAAGATATCTTGCTTGCTTTTTAAAAGGGGCAGTGAATAGCAAAGGGGCAGTGCTTGAAGGGAGGATTTTTTGTGCCAAAACAAAAGAAATCCTTGTTTAACAAAGAAACACAAACACCTTTTTTGTCAAAATCCTTGCCCAAATACAATGATAAATTTACTTTCATTATCATTTGACAAGTACTTGTTTGTTGGCATCAAAGAAGCACAGTGACTTGCAAAGAGGACAAGGTGTGGTGTTGGGAGAGTATTTCGGAAACCATTTGAAGAATCCATGAGAAATATGGTGACTTTGACATAATTCAGATAAATAGTGATGATAGCGAAAATGAGGCTCGAATCCTATAGTCTCTCTTGATTAATAGAGAAGAACAAATTCATTATCTAAGGGAAGATCTAGAGAGGTCTAAAAACCTCATTCACTTTCTGCAAACACAAAACAAGCAGATGAGTGTCTACATGGCGGTGTATGAGACATGGGATATTAAATATCAAAAAGAGGCCTCCAAGGAAAAAATTAAGTTGGAAGAACTCATGGGTGAGTTCAATGATAGAGAAGATGAATATCAGCCAAGAAGAAAGATGCCAAGGACCATGGGACTCAAAAGAGCCTTAGAGAAACAAAAAGAGGAAGAGGCTGCCCTTTTCCAATATTTTCCTCTTAATACCTTATTCACCCAAGAGATAGAAAAAAATAGAGAAGAATGGCTTGAAAGGTTGAATTACCAATGGAGAAGAAGTTGGAAAAGGCCAATAGAGATTTGGACCTTCAAAGAAGGATGACTGGGCACTATAAGAAGCTTAATCAATTCGCTTGACGGAAATTGAAAGCCACACAAGAAAGGCTCAAAGAGGCTCAAAAGAGGCGCCCGGCACCAAAAGTGAAGAAAGACACATCAAGGCTCCAAATTTTGGCCTCAGCTTCTCAGCATGCTTCTGAAAACCCTTGAGGGTCATGCTCACCGAAATTGGGAAAAATTCGACAAGTTTTGGTTTTTTAACATTTTTGGGCTTTTTACTAAAAATCATGGGCATTGCCATTTCTGTTTGGGGCATCCTCAAAGGATGAAAATGGTATCATTGGATGCCATAATTTCAAGGGTATCTACTTAGTGAATTTCAGATCAATTGAAGATGAATTTATCCCCCAAAGTGGCGAAAAACAGTCACTTTTTCAACACTCTGTCGTGCATATCAGCAAAGGCAATTTTCTGGGTTTTTACACATAGGTCAATTTTTGATAGGTTTCTAGTGATCAGTTTGGATAAAAAAAAGAATTTTAAGAAACTAGACATTCAGAGCTCTTCAACGAGCTATCATGGGCCTTGTTTCTACATCGGGAAGGCCTCCAAAATTTGCCCACAAGACAGGGGTTTTTCTATTGATATATTTCTTAAGTATTTTTGTGAAAAATGCACTTTTTTGAAGTGGCTTTTCCTAATGTGCGTTTAGCCTTTTTTGGCCATGGTTAGTTAGGAAAAGTCAATTTATTTTCCTTTTTTAGCATTTTTAAGATATTTTTATAGATATTTTGTGCCTTGAGCCTTGCAAAGCCTCAAGAAAAAAATCAGATATTTTTTATGGGCCAATGAGATTGCAAGTTGCACTAGGAGGTTTTCCCTCATCTTGGCCTATATATTCCAAGAGACTTCATTGTAAATATGGCTGAAATTGATGATATAGAGAAATATATGGTTATAAAAGCTTGGAAAAAACACTTTTCTCATGCATTGGATAGTTTCTTGAATGTTTTTTGGATGATGAAAGAGGACTGCTGTTGGATTCCTTGACTTGGTAAAATGGTATAGTGTCCCTCTCTATTATGTTTTCTTAGTTTTCATTCATATTTCATACTCTTGCTTGCTATAAGACAATAGAGAATATATTTGAGACATGCCCTTGGAGGCACCTTATATTTCTTGTTTCTTTATAGCTTCTATGTTTTCTTCCTTCTTAATCACATCAAAGAATCATTGATTTCTCTTTGATAACTAAAGAAATTGTTTGCTTGTTTCATTTATGGTTTTATGCATGTTAAGTATGATTCAAGGTATGCCCTGCTTACTCATGGCTAGTCATAGCTCCACCTCTGAAACCTTTCTTTGATTGTTTGATTGTCATTAGTTGAACCAAGGAGGTCTTGTACTGATCTTTTCCTTTGCCTAAAACTATGCAATCTTACATCAAAGTGCCCGATAGCTTGAAATATTATGTCTAGGTGTTTCCTCATAGTGATTTGAGTTATTTGTTTGTCTTAATTGTCTTTCCCAAAAGTTTGATAGCAATTTCCTAAAGTTAGAGAGTCATATATCTCTATGTATTGCTTGAATGTTTATTTCTATGCATTTATCATTTTATAGTTACATTTCTCATGATTAAAGGTTAGCCCTACCATGTTTATGTCAGCTATTGAATTATTTATGTTTGAAATTGTTTGTTTTTCACAAATTTAGTGTCCATCCCACTTCATTTTACCTTAATATCCATTTTACCTTGATCAAATCGGCCCTTCAACATACCTTGTATCACCATCTGATGCTTTCTTGACCTTTTTGACTCCATAGGCTAGTTGATCTGACAATCTTTTTATCTATATTAGTCATTGATCAGTTCCTCCCTCACAAACATAAAAGAAAAACCAAAAAACCTACTTCATAACTAGCCTAAGATCAGAAACACAAGAAGAAAAACACATAGATATCCCTTACATAAATAGAGAGAGCCCTCTCTGAGTCCAGGAAGGCTAGGCCCTTGGGCTCCAAATATTGGTTTGATGTTACCCTATATCTTAGCTTGCCAATCAGCCAAATCATGAGACTCTAAAACTTCCACTATGAAATCCAATCTGATGAATAGGGATGTGTACTCCTCATCTCATGATGTTGTGCCTTCTCCCTTCTTCCTCCTTGTGTCTCTGTGGTTTCACACCTCCTCAACAATGGCACAGATAGAACATGAGTTTTGCCTTTATCTCCACAGATGAGATCATGTGGAATTCCTTGCAAAGATGCAAGCATCCCTCTATTTGGAGCAAAAGCTCCTCTTTCCTCAACATGAAGCACCAGATCAACTCCATATCTAACAGCGATTTTTCCCTCAATATTTTTAAAATGAGTGGGAAACCTCTCAATGATTTGATTCCTTTTTGAAAAAGAGACCCTCATGCCTTCTTTCTCAAGAGTGTGAGAATAAATTTTCTCCTCTGGCAAAGTATGGTGCAATTTTTCAGCCTCCCTCATGGTTTTCTGAAATGGAATTGTGTTTTTATGCAAGGGTTTTGTTTGAGTTTTCTCATTCAACCCCTCCATGTGTTTCTCATGAATCCCTCTATCAAATATTCTCACTAAGGCCTTAGTGAAATTTGCATAAGATGTAAATTTTACATTTCTTAAAGAAAAGGATTCAAAGATACACCAGGCATAAGCCTTACCTCTCAAATGCAGTGCTGCAATTCTGATGGCTTCATCCTCCGGTATTTCGTGTTGCTGCAAGAAGGTCTCTAACTCCTCCACCCAAGCTTTGGTTGAACATGTGGGTGAGCCCTCAAAGGTAGATAGATGAAATATATCATGCTACTCTTTTCCATTCACCTTCATCTTGCAAAACTCTAAAAAATTGAGATGATCTCTGAATTTCTGAGTTCAGAACTCATACTCCTTCAAGAAATAACTAAGGGTTTCTCTCCTAGCAACCTCTTATTCTCTTTTCATCTCTCTTCTGGCAATCCTGGGCATGTGACTGCATTGTACAAGATGATGTGTAGCTACATGCTCACATTCCTCCAATCCAAAGTTTTCTTTTGAATCAAACCCTCTAGGAAATTCTCTACACTTTCTCCGGATCTCCTCATACTCTACATGGATCATATATATATATTTAGGAAGAATATTTGTAACCTTATCCCATTTTTCTTTTTCTTCTCCAAAATATGGAGTCTTTCTTCTGCTTATTTCTTTATCTCCTTGATGAGAATAAGAAGTGCAAGGCTCTTCCTTTTCTTTCTGCATATCCTCCTTGGGGAGGTTCTTTATGGATATTAAATATGATGAGATTAAACTCATACTCTTCAATATTATGATCTTCTTGGGCTTAGATTCACAGGCTGAGCTAAGAAAGTTTCTCTGATACCACTGTAATGTTCCCAAATCGAACAGCTAGAAATCCATGGCTGGAAAATGCATTTTTCAGAAATGGAGGCAGCAGGATTTGAAACCAGGACCTGGATCCCTTATATCAATGCATATAGGACTGAAATCCAAGAGAAGGCTCCAAATAAATCATTCTAAGGTGGTTACAACGATTTACCACACTTAGATGTCCTTAGAAAATGCTCGGTGAGGGGCTGCAACCATGTAAACACATAGAATGGAAAGCAATGTTATTCTTGTAGTTGTGAACACATGAAGAAGTATATAGCCAACATATATGTTATATAGCATCAAATGTATACAATGTGTGGAGGAATAGATCACTCTAGCTAGGCAATGGAAGCCTCATTGTGACATACACATGATAATGGAAAACACTGTTACATGAAAGAGAGCCTTGGATGAAATAACGTAGTTTAAAGGAGTTACTGCATAATAAAAAATGAGAATATATTGATATGACAATATCAGCTCAAATAAATGAGGGGGAGTAAGCTCTCAACCCCTAAAAACACTAATACAACAAAATACACAATCCTTGGAAGGATTGGCTATAATATACATGAAATTGGAAAATCTACAGAAATGTCAGAGTTGCTGGGCAGAAGATGCAACTCAATAATAGAAATACATGTAGATGGCTGAATATGATGCTCAAAATAAAACAAACCTCCTCCAATGGATCTCTCAATGCAAGGCTGATCCCGGAACTGAAGATCTTGCCCTCCAAGAAGCTGTTGCAACCTCTCACTGCAAGTTTGCACTGAAATAATGCGGTCTTGAGGATGGACTGCACTGCCTATGATGGGAGATGTTGGCCTTGGTGCCAAGATGTGAAAAATAGCTCTGAAATCCATTTAAATAACCTCCCGGAGGAAGAGAATCTCCCTCCTCCGAAAGATAAGCCAAAGAGAAGTGTTGTGGAACCCTCCATTGCAATGCCCCAACAACACTGCATTATACTTGAGCTGAAATAACGCAGTATCTTAAGAATGTCTTTGGCCTTGAGCCAAGATGTGGAGAAGATGAATTGAAATCCTTCAAGAGCCCTCTAAATAAGTAGAGGAAATCCTAAACAAGAATCCCTCGTGCTAAGAAGCACTGAAACTCTGTTGAACAGCTGGAGTGTGAAATTTGTCTCAATAGACAAATAATCAAATGATCCAAGATATCTCACTATGGTTGCCTCCTCCTCTTCTTATACAAGTGAATGCCTCTTTCCCATGGACCCCACACATTAGGGTTTCATCCATAAGGAATATTTATCCCTCCAAAACTGCATTGTCTTCTCATGCAAGCTACACCTCTAGGCAGCGCTATTGACTTGGTCAAACTTGACCTTGTCCTCATGCAATTGCCCCTTTTCACACTGGAAGGTGCAAAATTAAGCTGATCCATTGATCCTTTTCACATTATGAAGGATATTATTCCTACTCATGGGCCTCTTACCCATTTTATTCATCTCCTGGATGAAATAAGAAAAAATTAATGTTCCGATTTTCTTCATGAAAATTTTGGAACATTACAGTTGATCATGTCGTTGTTTGTACTTAGCATTGGATCTATCCAATATGTCATGAAACTCTTGGCGAATGTGTTGAATTTTCTCAATGAAGCTATTCACCTTGTCAGCTTCAGACTAGACATGAGTCAAATTAGCTTGAGTAGTTGTAAATGGCATGGCTATGTGAATGGGACATAGTGGCTGGAATCCCAAGCCCACCTGAAAAGGGTTGTGCTCGGTTGAGCTGTGGAGGGCCCGATTATAGCTATGTTTTACATAGGGGAGGTTTTCATCCCATGTGCATCAATTATTTGAGTTGTACATGCATATAATTTATATGATCATCCTGTTGATGACCTCTGTTTGGCCATCAGTTTGGGGATGGAAAGTTGTGGACTTAGTGAGCTTGGTGTCCAGCATTGACCAGAGGCTGGACCAAAATGTACATAGGAACTAGCTGTCCTGATCTTAGATGATAGACTATGGGAACCCAAAGTGTACCCACACTCATTCAATGAATATTTTAGTAGTAGCTTCGGCTGTGATATTCTTCTTACATGCCGCCATAATGGTCATCTTTGAGAATCTATCTATGACCATGAAAACATAGTCATTTCTATGCTTAGTGGAAGGAAGGGCCGACATGTAATCCATGGAGATGGATTCCCAATATCAACTAGGGGTAGGAAACGGAGTATAGAGGCCTTTCTTCTTGATGGTCGGTTTGGAAATTACATAGAAAATGGAGGATTTGATGTACTTCCTGACATCTTGTCTAAGGTTTGGCCAATTGAAATACTTCTGTAGTACTACCACTATTTTCTTGACCTAGAAATTCCCAACAACCCTCCCGTAGTGTGCTTCCCAAATCATCTTGGCACACTCACTTGAAGGAACACAAAGTTGTCCTAGGTGACATGGTAGTGCATCCTGGAGGTGAAAGTTTGGAACTTGGTTACCCTCCAAGAGTGTCTTATATGTGTGGCCGAATTCTGGATCTCTCTTTTGTAGAGAAGCATCCAATTAGAAGTATCGTGCCCACAAGACTAGAGCACGGTGGTTATCACCATGATCAATGGTCGTTTGAGATAGTCTGCAACATTGTTGGTGCTACCCTTCTTGTACTTGATTATCAAATGAAACTGCTGCATATATGTGGACCACTTATGATGGTGATCATTCTGCAACTTCCTTTGTGTCTGTATGAACTGCAGGGGTCAGTGATATGTGTGGATGATCGTTTCCTTCCCCAAAATGTAATTCTTCCATTGTCGGTAAGCCTGCACAATGGAATACATCTCTTTATCATAAGTGGGATACTTTCGGACTATGTTAGATAGTGTCTCACTGTGATATGCCACTAGATGCCCCTGTTGAGTAAGAAATGCCCCAATAGCATAGTCAGAGGCATCTATCTCAATCTAAAAACGTTGTTGCAAGTCTGGTAATGTGAGAACTAGGGCATAGCAGAGGCAATGTTTCAATTCTATGAAAACCTTCTGTTGTGATTCCAACCAAAATATTTTTTCTTTCGCTCCTCCCTTGGTGACTTGACTCAAGGGCCAAGTGATATGAGATAATCCCAAGACAAACTTATGGTAGAAATCAGTAAGACCCAGAAAGTTGCGAATCTCTGTTAGAGTGGTTGCGGCTAGCCAATCCCGAATTACTTGGATCTTGGAAGGATCCACATGCACCCCCTGCTAATCAATAATGTATCGTAGATACTGAACATGGGTCATGCCAAAAGTGCACTTCTCCAAATTCGCACACAACTTGTGTTTCCGCAGTGTTTGGAGGACCTGTCGGATGTGGTGAAGGTGCTATTCATAAGTTTGGCTCAAGATTAGGATGTCATCCAAGTACACTACTATATATGAGTCGGTGAATGGCTACACGATGTCTTCCATTAGCCTCATAAAGGTTGTGGGAGCATTTTTCAACCCGAAAGGCATGACCAGCCATTCAAACATGCCCTCCTTGGCTTTGAAGGCAGTCTTCCACACATCGGACGATTCGATTGGTACCTAGTGATACTCAGACTTCAATTCAACCTTGCTGAAATATTTTTCCCCTTTTATTTGGTCTAGAAGGTCATCAATCCATGGGATCTAGTCCCTATTCCAAACAACGATCTTGATCAATGCCCAATAGTCAATACAGATCCTCCAAGTCACATCCTTCTTCTGCACCAACATGATCAAGCTCCCACAAGGCGATGAACTTCGCCAAATGTGACCTTTTTGTAGTAGCTCCTTAATTTGCCTATTTTTTTCATCATTCTCCAGAATAGAGTGCCGATATATCGATCCATTTTGAAGCAGTGCTCTTGGGATCAAATGGATGGGGTGCTTGACCTGACAATGCAGAGGCACCCCTATGGGTGAGGTGAAGATTTCTCGATACTCCTCCATGACCTTGTCCATTTTGTGTTGTCATGTAGAGGATCCCTATCTGGAGTTCGTGGCCACAATATTCTTCTTTCCCTAAGGGTGGATCATCAGGAAAACAAATTTCCCAATTTTGTAAATGATCTTACTACATTTTTTTGCAGTAACCAAAGAGATAATGACAGGTGATGGTACCTTTGGTATCATTTACAAATTATTTCCCAAAGTAACAATAACAGTGCGAGGTCAGGACTCATACATATCATGTTGCTTTCAGAAGTATGGTTGGCCTAATAATACATCACAAACATAAGGAGGATTAAGGTCACATAATACCTCATCTGTGAAGGGCTTGATGTTGTAGGGAAGGCAGCACTACTGGTTGATATGGAGATCAAGTCCTTGGTAAAGCCACCCAATGGTGTATGGGTGTGGGTTTTTTGTGGTTAGAAAACACAACCGCTTGATAACCTCTACTAAAATCAGTTTCTTTTGTCTCCCACTGTCGATAATGGACTGTAGTGAGGAACACTTTACCCACATCTGGGAGTGGAAGAGACACTCCTCTTCCTTTGGAACTTTCAGTTCTTCCTTTTCGATCTTCGTGCAGAAACGATGGATTTAGGCTCTGCATCCATAATCTTCTCACCTCTGTCATTCCCCTTATTGGGTTTTGATTCAGTGTCAGAGCATGCATCTGATTCATAAGCCTTCTTCTCGACCACCAGTGACTTCTTGGCCCAATACTCACTTGTGTTGTGAGTGGAGCTCTTATGGAATTTAAACCACTTTCTTGTGTCCTTCTTCAGCTTCATGGTGTTATTCTTTGCTTATGGCTTTGGAAGGTTGTCTTGGGCAGCGATGCCTTCGCTTTGTCCTTTTTTTTACGGTTTGGGGGCACCTTTCACTTGCTTTTGATTAGTAGATCCAAAGTCTCGCTTCTTCTATTTGAATTTATGCTCAATCTTGGAAGCATATCAATATGTCATATTGAGCGAGCAGATTTCGAGGAACTCCATTTCCTCCTGAATGTATATGTGAATATAACTGTGGTAATTCAAAACCAAATTTTTCTCCGAATATTTGATACCCAACTTTGTGTGTGGGTTATGGAACAAATTTGTCAGCTCATGCACATCTTGATCCCTTTTATACCGCAGCATAGTCCATTGTATGTACTTTTCCTCATATCTCCTCACGAGATAATATTATTCCTTGATGGCATCTCAGAAAGAATTCCAGATGGGTACGACCGAGAACAGAGAGGGTTAACCCTCATCCCTTTTCTCACAATAGGTTTCCCACCAGTCCTTGACATTTGGGGTGGCTTTGAGCACTGAAAAAATAATATTCTCCTGGTCAGAAAAGTCATGAACTAAGAAATATAGTTCTAATAGATTCAACCATATATCTCTGGCGTCTGAATCTATTTGGCCATCAAATATGGGAATGTCAAATTTTACTTGTACCTTAAAAGGGGTTGTGCCTCAAGAGTGGCTGCTAGATGCAGATGTGCTGCCAGTGGGTAGTCGTTGAAGGATTTAGGTGAAGTTATCCATCATCGCATTCCTTTTTCAAGGGCCTTCTTGAGAATATTTTTATAGGATCTCTTGCTCCCTCATATTTCTTTTCGTCCCCCATGGGCAGACATTGGGGTTTGCGAGACTGATCTTGCAAATTTTCAACCAGATTAAGCCTTAACTCCTTATACAGTGACCTCATTAGGGACATGCAAAGAAGGATCGAGAAAGAGCAAACCACTCTGATACCGCTGATCTAAATTTATGCAGGAACACAGCAGAATAAACATATAACCATAAATACAAAGATACAGTGGAAATAACACTTCATATCATTAATATCAAATAACTAAATTTGTTTACAGACAGGATGGAAATAACTAGCTACGACGATGGTAGCTTATCTTTTAGAAGAGATGTGGTGGCTACAGGCCTCTTAACTCTGTGTTACAATGAGGCTTGAAGGGATATGTATTATTGAGAAACAATGGAAAACCATAAACATCCAAAAACCTAACCCTAGGAGATGAAACACCATAATATGGGCCCCATGGGGGTAAATTGGTACATCAATTTGTCAGGGTCGTAACTTTGGCATACTATCTCCATTTGATGCACATGATACATCATTAGAAAAATCTATTCGAGGACTAAAAATACTAATAGAGATTGGAAATTTTGGAACGAACTCATATTGAATGAAGTTTTGATGCCCAAAAAACATCATTTAGGGCCTCAAAATGGCTCTGGATATTCAGGACCCTAAAACTGTCAAAAATGGTAAATTGTGCTACAATTAAGGAAATTGAAAATCTGAAAGAAAAAATGGTGGGGGTAAAAGTGGAATAGGCGGGTGGCCACCAATATCCACCTAGATCACTATTTGATTTGAAAACCCTTTCTAGCAATGGGGACTAGATTTCATTGGTGAAATCCATCCACCTTCCTCTGCCCAACATAAGTGGATTCTCACAGCCACAGATTACTTTATTAAGTGGATAGAAGCAATTCCTTCTAGATTTTCCACTGATTTTGTCATCATTTAATTTCTTGAAACCAATATCCTCTCTAGATTTGGATTTCCTAGAAAAATTATTACTAATAGTGAAACATCCTTTAAATCTAAGAAAATGATTGAATTATGCAATAAATACCACATTACTTTGGGAAATTAAACAAATTATTACCCTCATGGTAATGGGTTGGCTGAATCATCAAATAAGAGCTTGGTAAATATAAATAAAAAGTTGTTAGAGGAAAACAAGAAGTATTGGAACAACAAGTTAGTTAATGCACTTTGGGCTGACAAACTTACTACAAAGAAGTCAATTGGCATGTCACCATACCAATTGGTCTATGGAATGGATGCTCTTTTTCCATCTTCTTTAGGAGTTCTATTCATGAATATAATTCAAGAATTATAGATAGAGACAAATGACACACAGAGAATAATAAATCAGGCTATTCAGTTGTAGTAGTAAAGGGAGGAAGTCTACAAAAAAACCTAAGTAATTCAGGAAAATGTTGAAAATATTTTTGACAGAAGGACTAAAGCTGGTGACTTCAACATTGGAGACAATTTTTTGAGGTGGGATTCCAGGAGAGAAGAAAAAGGTAAAGGTGGGAATTTGATAATCTTTGGAAAGGGCCATACATCATTTATGATTTTAGAGGAAATAACTCATTCTTCCTCAAGGATCTAGATGGAGAATAATTACCTGGTGGTCCTGTCAATGGCAGGATGCTGAAGCACTACTTTTATTGAAATATATATTTTTCTTACATAATTGTAAGTATAATAGTCTTCATTTTTTTTATTGAGGTAACTTATTTACTGAAGTTGAAGCCCGAAGATAAGGCCCTAAGCTTTAATTGACAAGCTACCATACATAACTCAACATCAAAATAAATTGGATGTACACATTTCAGGCATAGGATACTCAAGGCTACTAATCATATGTTCTTGACACTTCACATGGAGAAGTGCCATCCCCATATGGAGCCATCGTCAGGGTCCTATATTTTATATGATCTCAAGGTGATTGAGTATTTTGTATTTGTGATCTTACATTGTAAATAATTTTCAATATGCAAATGATTTAAAAAAAAATTATATATAAAATAAAATGAAAAGAGGATATGTCAACAAATGAATACAAAGAAAAAGACAAAAATAAAGAAAGTTGAAAAGAATAAAAGAGAATAAGAACCCCACAAAAGAAAGAATAGAATAATACTGGAATTGTTGCAAATTCAAATGCCACTACTGATATATTAGTTTTCTTTATGTAAAAATCAAATAATATTGTGTGCAAGTTCTCTTAAAATGCCACAATGACTAGATTTTTGTTCAAATCATACAACTTAATCATGATTGAACAATTTTCAATTAATCAATCTGTCCTAAAGATGGATCCCCATTGGGATTCAAAACATTGACCAAGTTTTTTTGATACTATGGATAATCTGAATTGTGTTTCTTCAATTGTGAATTGATGTTAACTAGGTTAGTGAATAAATATTTGCCAAACAATTTAATCTTGGAAAATCAATAGTTAGGTAGAAAATGAAATTGATTTAGCTGTTTAATCTGAATCAATAGGAGAAATAAGTGATAGAGTAGGTTATATTTTTTGTAAAAAAAAAAGTGATGTGGGTTTGCTAGCTTAAATGAACCCTAAGAAAAGAAGACAAAATGTTAGCTTAGAAAAAGAAATTAATTTATGGGTAGGTAGAGGTTGTTTTGGAAGCCTTGAAAGGAATTAAATTGCTTATCTTAAGTTTTAGTTTTCAAAGGTATTTTAGCATATGAAGAGAAAAAGGGGTAAAATGATGTTATCCTAAGTCTAAATATTTGGGCGCATAAATATAAACCTTGGCATATCATTATATATCCTAAAGTTTCTACCTTCATTTAACCCTTCTCTTACCCAAAAAATCCATCACATCACATCACTTTAAACTCTGGTCAACTATCCGCACATCATCTTCTCCGCCTCTGATCCAATGATTCTCATTTGTTTTTAGCCCCCCCTCTCCATATGAGCTTTACCACCAGGGGGGGTGTCCGAAAAAAATAGTTTTATTTTTTGGGCGCATTTCACACCCCCCTCCTCTCAAACTGCTTTCCACCTCACCCCCCCCCCCCCCCAAAAAAAAAAAATTCTTCCTCCCTGCAAAAATGAAACTACTCTTCTATCCATTGAGCACCAATATTGTCATTCCAGGTTGCACATTCCCATTTCAAAATAAGTCCTTTCCTTCGGAGAGTAATCCATTATGCACTTAATTAATAATTAATCATTAATATAATGGATCTGCGCCAAAATCAATGGAAAATTCCCAATTTTTTATAAATCCATGCATACTCAACCTGTAAAATTTTACCTTGCACATTTCTCTACACTGTGTATTCTTGTTACAAGTTTATAGAGTTCTGGAGAAACTCATCAAATCATTACCAAACCCAGCATTTCTCCCACTGTGCCATCTTCTCAAGTACTAGAGTTTTACATAGCCTTGGTAAACCAATTCCTTCCTGAACCCTTTTCAGTTCCCTAAAAGAAATTGAATCATGCCTCCTTAGAAGAAAGGCTAGGAGGAGGTTGTAAACCCATTGATCCATCCTCTCTTTGACCTAGACCATATCCCTTTAGCTGATAGAGACTACAAAATTAATGAAACCCTCTGTGAATTTGAACTCTTTGAAATGTATTGTTGGCTATAAGACAAATACATAGACACGTCCAATGACATTGGACTGTGGGAATAAAACTTACCTCATTACATCTTTCCCCATACCCACAGTGCCCCTAAATTCATCCACAAATTCCAGGCCTACTACATACCCAATCAGAGAGCCATAATTGCTCCCATATGAGAAATTATATTTACTATCACTGCACAGTCCGTTGACCAAATGATGCAGGGCCCTTTCATAGAAAATGGAACCCCTTTCTCCCAAGAAGCCCTCAATGAACTATATCAGAAGATGGATTTTTCTAAAAGGGCTAAAACCCTTGATATTTTTCTAGCTGAAGATATTCAATTGTCTAAAAAGAATCCTCCTTACTCTTCCTCCATTTTCCCTGATAGAGCCAAGAAGATAATCAATGTCATTTCTTACCTCCTTGGATAATACTCTGAGCAGTGGGTATATGAGACAATCATCGGTTTCCTTTCCATTTTTTTTGTAGACTCAAATCCATCTATCCTTTTTCAATTTTAGCCAATTCCTAGTTGATGTTATTCATGACCAATTTGTCAGATTTAAAATAGAAGAGGTGTTTAAATATGCCTCTATTTTATTTTATATGTTTGTATATTCTCAAGGGGAAAAATTTAAGTTTTCAATGTAGAAATTGGATGATGATGGAGATCAACAATCAATCATATTTTGGATTACCATGGTGATGAAAGAACAAAATGAGTATTCATACAAACATTTCATTGAACTGTTTGTAGATCCAGCAATGAGCATCCTTAGCAATGTAGCTGAACCAAGAGTCAGTGAGGACATTAGAAGAATTATGTATCTATTAGATCAAGAAAATATAGGTGACTGGTATTTATACCAGAAATACACAGATTTGAGGATTTATGACTGTGATATTTCTCCTTACAAGATTACAAAATTCCTCCCAATGAGGGTTTTTGCTTTAGAATACATCAGGCAGATGTTAAATGTTGATGAAGTTCACTTTATTTTACCAAAAGGGAAGTCACAGTTCAGAATTAACATGCAGATTGGACCATTTATTTGCAACAATAGGTCATCAGGGGAGGAAGCAGACATAATTTTGAAGAAAATGAAGTTCAACCTCAGCTTCGCCTGGTCCTATGATCCATTAGGAACCATCTCAAAATTAAGGGTAGAAAACAAAAATACTCCTTATATACACACTCATAGGCATGTAATAGATAATTATATGAACTAAATGGAGTGGGCTGAAAAAAGTCTATAGGAGGCTGAGGAGTAGTTAGTCTCAACTTCTACATCATAGACTCCTGTCCCATCGGAGAAAGCAAGAAAAATAATGAGGGAAGAATAGTCACCTTCAGTGATTGAAACTATAAGAAAGGAATTTAATATTATGTACAGCAAGAGAACCAAATTAAATCTGAAGTTAATCCATGTGAAGGTTCATAACATGAGGTTATCATAATCAACAAGGAGGCACCTACCTCTTCATAAGTTGGTGGCCAAACTACTCTCTCTCCTAATACTTCAACAGCTTCATAGGATCAGCAACAGGCCATCCAGAAAAATAAAGTTGTCTCAGGAGATAAATAGAAACAAATATTTGATACATTAAGGGAAATCAAGCCGAAAAATGAAATCCTGAAGAATAACTCATACAATCAATTCTGGAAGCAGACTTCCAGTTCTCAGAGTAGGTTGTTGTTAGCATTTGACTCTAAGAAAGGAAAAATCCAAATGGCCTTTCTAGAGGCACAAATTTCACAGCCTAAGACAACAATATATTACAATAAAACTTCATTTGATTTTGACATCAAAGACATCCATCCTATTAATCAAATGGAGATGTAATATTCCTAATTTGGTTTTAGCTAGTTGGAATATTAAAATTTTATTTTGTTAATAAAATAGATGAATAAGAGGGTAGAGAGACCCAAAAATATTTTGAGCAAGAATAAAACCACTTCTAATGTGAATGTGGGTCATTATATCAGCTGAATAAAGCACTTTTGTGTGTTAATAGGGGCTAGAGCATGTGGATAGGTTGAAGGTTGACCAAATTAACAACGTTGTCATGGAGGTAGTGGAGAGTTAATGAGAGGCAACACAGTTATGATGGAGGAGTGTACGCATGAGAGTAGAATATTTAATGAGTGGGACTAAGGGCGAGGAATCTCACAAAGCATATAAGGAAGAGGATGGCAGCCATAGAAGGCATTCTTATTACTGTTTATTTTGTATGCTTTAGCTTTTTAGCGGAGTCTGGTGTGCTGTTTATCACAAGGGTGTTTCTGAGCAGAAATACCACCCTCATCCTCAGGGGACTTCGAGTGCCTACTCGGGAGAGGTTCATTGAGCTTCATTTCCACGATTTGGCATAATTCCAAGATTCATCCATCATACATAGCATAGTCTCCTTCAATATTGTATTGTTTTGCAGGGAAATAGAAGTGGAGGGTTGGTAGACTAATTTTCTGAGCTTTTTTTCCATTGAGGGGAGAAACCCTTTATAGAGGAGGCTATCAAGGAAGTTACTTCAGAATTATTCCACCATCTGGCATCAAGCCAAGAAGTAACCATCACCTATAATGTAGTCTCCTTCGGAAACTGCATTATTTTGTAGGGAAGTTGTAGTGGAGGGTCAAGTAACCAAGTTCTTGACCTTGTTTTCCAGTGAGGGGAACAATCCTTCATCTGGAACGTTAGTGAGGATGGGTATCAGAAATTTTTATACCATATTAGCCACCTCCTAGTATTTATCCAGTTGCATAGTTTTATTCATCTCTAGGGCTACATTTTTTATTTTTTTATTTTATGTATGTCTGAAACCCTTTCTCGGTTGTCTTGGAATTGTGCTAGAAATCCTCGATATCTGATCTTAAAATTTTCCAAGAACTTATCAATAGATCCATGTAATTTTAATTTACAGCAACAGTTATTCCTAGCAAAAACTACCCTATATTAGCCTCTGACATCTTATATAGTAGTTTTTCTTCATGTTTGATGTAATGGGTTCTTAGAGGATTGTTTTGCCTAGCTTGAGTATCTTTTCCTCAAGATCTTGTATGCATATTTTGATATAATGTCTAATAAAATGTCTCTATAATCTTCTTTTATTGTATGTGTTGATATTTCACTAAATTTTCCAGATTCGTGTTCTATATTCTTGTTTTTCCTAATTTGGAATATTATAGTGGTATCTAAGCATAATCTTGGCTCAGCTTGTGTACTTCAACCACTATGTCATCATAAAAGGGAGAGCCTCTCACAGAAAGGGAGAAGCGTTATCTTAATAGAAACCGAAGATATGATTATATAGACAACAAATAAGATAAGGGAAAAAATAAAATATTAGGAGAGGTGGATGAAAAGGAGTTTCCCAAGCTTCTTCTCCAAACCATGCAGGATATTGCTAGAGAAATCAAGGATATGAGGACAGAGAGACATAAAGAATACCCTAGAGGGTTTCTACATGGAGAAAGATCTGTCATTTCACAACACTGGTATGAACAAATAGTAAGGAAAAAAGTTTCCCAATGCTCCACTATGCCTACATTCTTAGCAGTGGGAAATGGAGGTGGAGAACCCCAAGAACAAGAGACTTTTTAAGATTAATTTCTAGAGTATGAGTCTCAATCTCAGAGTTTCAAAGATAATCTGAAATTTCATGTATTTTATCAGATCAAGCATAATAGGAAACCCCAGAATCACAATAGAAGTGGAGGGTACATGAAAAAAAATGATCTGCAGTGCACTATCTGTAAATTATTTTGTAGGCTTTAACCCTGAATAGAAATTATCTACAAACGAATCTTAAAACAAAAAATAAACAATAGCAAGAGAATAAAACATAAAATATATAAACACAGAGATTTTCCCCTGGATCCCAAATCGTGACAACCAAGTCGATTTTTCATTATATTCCTTTTAGTGTTACAACATATATATATACATGCTGAAGCATACGTAAACCCCAATCCATTAGCCATGGATTAGAAAATAACCGTAGTTCCCTTGAATGGATCTACAAAATACCAGGGGCAGAAAACCATCATGCCCCAAAACCATGTGCAAACCCATGCAGAAAACCATGGGTGGGTCCACCCACCGAAAAATAAGGTCCAATTTTTTTTTCCCGGGGCGCTGCCCCAAACGCCAAATAGGGGGGTTGTCACCCCCCTTCTGATCCCCCTATTGCACCCAACGCAACATACAGGGGGGGATCTCACCCCACTGTGAGCCCCACCTGCGTGTGACTAGTCATGGAAACAATATAAAACATACCCAACATTCTCCCACTTTTTGTTTTCTTTCCGCAGGTGGCCACAAGAGATCTGAGTCATTAGCCCAGCTTTGCCACACCCATTATTTCTCTATGCCAAGAGAACTTATGAGTGCTCACAGACTTCGTCAATGCATCTGCAACATTCTTCAAAGTGTCCACCTTTACCATCAACACCCTTTTAGCCTCAACCATATATCTCACAAAGTGATATTGAACATCAATGTGCTTTGTGTTTGAATGATAAGCAGGGTTCTTAGCCAAAAAAATTTCACTTTGGCATTCACAGTCTATCCTTATAGCTTGCTACACCAACCCCATACTTGAACACAATCTATGCAACCAAGCTACTGCCATGTATTTTTCATCTGTAGTTGAAAGAGCCACTACAGACTGTCTTTTACTCATCCAACTGGATGCACCTCCAAATATGCTAAACACATACCCACTTTTAGATTTTATTTGGTCTAGATCTCTAGCCTAGTCTGCATCAACAAAACCACGAATGTCCAACACTCTTTCCAATCTTGGTCTTCCCTAGTAGCACAAGCCATAGTCACTAGTGCCACACAATATCTAAAAACCCGCTTCACTGCTGTCCAGTGCTCCTTCCCTGGGTTTGAAATAAACCTACTCAATACTCCCACTGCATGTGAAATGTCTGGTCTAGTACATACCATTGCATACATCAGGCTACCCACTACACTTGCATATGGAACACGGGACATATCCCCCTCTTCTTCTTGTGTCTTGGGACACTATTCAGCAGACAGCTTTACACCTACAGGAATCAGAACATTCATCAGTTTACTATCCTTCATATTGAACCTCTACAATATATTCTCTAAACATTCACTCGCTTAAACAGAGCTTCCTCTTTGCCCGATCTCTCTTAATTTCCATGCCCAAAATATTGTTTGCAGCACCAAGATCCTTCATGTCGAATTTGGAGAACAGATGGGTCTTCAAATCTTGGATAATTTCTTTGTCATTTCCAATTAATAACATATCATCCACATACAAGACCAAATAAATAACACGGTCACCAATTAATTTAAAATAAACATAGTAATCCTCCTTTCTTCTAGTGAATCCAAGTCCACATATATAGGTATCAAATTTCTTATACCACATCCTTGGTGAATGTTTTAACCCATACAGAGAATATTTTAACTTGCACACCAGTTCTTTCTTCCCCTTCATCATAAATCCTTCAGGTTGTTTCATGTAGATCTTCTCTTCTACATCCCCGTGAAGAAATGTTGTCTTCACATCCATATGTTCTACCTCAAAATGAAATGCAGTAGCAACAGATAAAATTAATCTAATAGAAATAACTTTGGCAACAGGAGAAAAAATATAGCCAAAACCAATTCTTGGCACCTGGGAATAACCTTTTTCTACCAACCAAGCTTTTTATTTCTCCACCTTCCCTTCTACATTAATTTTCTTCTAAAACACCCATTTGCTCCCGATGGGATTCCTTCCATTCAGAAACTCCAGCAGATCCCATGCCTCATTTTTATGCAAGGATCCCGTTTCATCAACCATGGCCTCCTTCCAGAGTTTTCCATCCTTTGAATATACTACATCCCTGGCATTTCTGGGATCATCATCAGTTATAGTTAAAGAAAAATTTGAACAAAAATCAGATGGACTATACCTTTCTGATTTTCTTCTTTCCTGAACTTATCTTCTCATAGCTAGGGTTTATGGCTCTTCCTCTTTTTAGTCTTCTTCTGTTGTAGAGTCTGATTCATCCTCCTTTAGCTAAAACTCTATCTTCTCAGGATCCTTTGGTAGGACTTCATGTTTAACAACATCTTTTACCTCTCTAAACACCACATCTCAGTTGTAAACAACCTTCCTTTTTTCCGGGTTCCAAAGCTTGTAACCCTTTAAACCATCCTTATACCCAATAAAGATGAACCTTTTAGATTTATTATCCAACTTGGTCCTTTTCTTCTTTGGAACGTGTACATATGCATCACATCCAAATAACCTCAGATGTGAAAGAGAGGGTTTCTTACTAGTCCATACGTCATGTGGAGTCTTATCCTCCAATGTTGATGAAGGTGATATATTAACCAAGTAACATGCAGTCTCCACTGCCTCTACCCAGAATTCTTGTCCTAACCCAGTACCACTGAGCATTTTTCTTGCCTTTTCCATCAGCGTTCTGTTCATTCTTTCTGCAACTCCATTTTGATGAGGTGTGCATGGAGTAGTCTTATGCCATGCTATACCACACTTCTTATAGAACTCTTCAAATCCCTTCTTCCAGAACACCCCACCATTATCTATCCTCAACGCCTTTATCTTCTTCTCTGTCTGGTTTTCCACCAAAGCCTTAAATTCTTTAAATTTTTCAAAGACTTTAGATTTCTTCCTCAAGAAATATATCCATGTATTCCTTGAGAATTCATCTATGAATGAAACATAGTACATAGACTTACCCAATGATGGAACCGACATAGGTCCAAACAAATCACTGTACACAAGCTCTAATATCTTGTTCGCCCTCTTAGCACCAGAAGGAAAACTCACCCAATTATGCTTCCCATATAAACAATGTTGACAGAAATTGAAATCCAGAGAGCTATTATACATACCTTATACCATACCATTTCCATCCAGTATTCGAAGGCCCTTCTCTCCAATATGTCCAAGCCTTTGATGCCATAGCATGGTCTTTTCTCTAGAGACCGCTAGGCTTTCCGCTCCACTTTTGGGAACCACATAACTGTTGCATCCATCAATAATATTGATTCCCTAAATATTTTAAAGAGTTACAATATGAACTCCCTGCATTAATACTAGTGCTCCCTGAACCATATTACAAGTAACTTTCTTGAACATTGTTTTTACACCTGCATCATCCATCTTGCTTACAGAAATGAGATTTTTGGCCAATGCAAGAATGTGTAGAACACCAAAGAGTGTTCTGATCCTTCCACCTTGTAGCTTCAGCTTTACTTTTCCACGTCCAACAATTTTGGCCTTCCAATGATCACCTAAGAAGAAACCACTACCATCATATTTCTCATACTCGCAGAACCACTCCCTATGGGGAGTCAAGTGAAAGGATGCACCCGAGTCAATCAACCATGACTCATGATCTACATGTGTATTTGAAGAAGAAGCCAAATACACATCCCCACCTTCATCTGAGGTGGTTTTTGCCTCTATAGAATGAGCATCATCAGATCCCTTTCCTTTCTCAGGAGCTTTAGATCTGTAGTCCTTTTTGTAGTGCCCTTCCTTTCTTCATTTCCAGCACACCTTTACAAAATTTCCAGGTTATTTATATCTCCCACTCGAAACCTTATTCTTATTTCTATTCTGGGACCTTCCTCATATAGATAAGGCATCCCCATTCTGACCCTCCATATTTCTCTGTCTCATTTCCTCCGACAGTAAGGGTGAGACAATGTCATCAAAATTCAAGGTAGTTGTATTGCTACCTATTGCAATAACCTGACTATCCCATGAGTTTTGTAGAGAACACAAAAAACTAATGCAATTATCTTCATCTAAGATTTTAATATCAAAAGATGACAACAGACTTACCACAGTATTGAAGGCATTCAGATGCTTTGTCACCGAGTCTCCATCCTTCATCCTCAGGTTATATAGCTTTTTCCACAGGAATAATTTATTCACCAGAGACTTAGATTGGTACAAAGTCCCTAGCTTGTCCCACAAGGTCTTCGTTGTAGCTTCCCCAAATACATTCAACAATACTTAATCTGAGACACACAACCATATTGTGATCTTTGCCTTTCAATCCAGCTTCTTCTAGTCTTCAAATGAAATTGTCGTTGGTTTAGTACTCAGATATAGCATGATACACTGATATTTATCCAGAAAATCCTCCATCTTGAGCTTCCACAAGTCAAAACTCTAACCATTAAATTTCTCGATCTCTATCTTCCTGCCACTCACCATCTTCTTTCACCGCAATAATCGATCCCATAGATCTCCCACTGAACTTGGTCTACCATAGGCCCAAGAAAAAAACCCCTTAGCAACAAAGGCATCCCCTTTAAGACAAAACAAATCTGATACCAAATGTAGGTTTTAACCCTGAATAGAAATTATCCACAAATGAATCTTAAAACATAAAATAAACAATAGCGAGATCATAAAACATAAAATATATAAACACAGATATTTTCCCCTGGATCCCAAATCGGGACGACCTGCTTGATTTTTCATTATATTCCTTTTAGTGTTACAACACATATATATACATGTTGAAGCATACATAAACCCCAATCCCTTAACCCTGGATTAGAACATAATCATAGTTCCCTTGACCGGATCTACAAAATACCAGGGGCCGAAAACCATCATGTCCAAAAACCATGTGCAAACCCATGCACAAAACCATGGGCAGGTCTTCCCACCAAAAAATAAGGTCCAAAAAAATTTTCCAAGGGCATTTCTCTAAACCCCAAATAGGGGGGCTGTTTCCCCCTCTATGATCCCGTTGCTGCGCCCGGCACAACGTAAAAGGGGGTATATCACCCCCCTATAACCCCCCCGCACATGACTAGTCGTGGAAAGAATATAACACACACCCAACATCTTTCTACCTGATTTTGATGGGTCATCCAAGTGCACAACCAAGTCTTGGGTGGAGAAACTGGATATCTATTTCCAGTTGAACCAAGTACCATAGATTCAATCCACTAAAATAGCAGTGCTACACCTTGAAGGTGAGGCACATGATTGGTGGTTTCATGGTCTTTCTACATTGGGGTATGCAAATGTAACTGCATATGGAGAGTTCAATAGGAGGTGAGTGGAAAGATTTAATTGAAGATATTCAGAGGAACATTTTTTTGAGCTAGCCAAGCTCAAGCAGTCAGGTAATACATAAACTTATATATCTAAATTTCTAAAACTTTCCATTATGGTGCCAGATCTATCTACAACTAGGAGAGTTTATATGTTCATTTATGGGCTATCAAAGCCTCTGCATGGGTTGGTTAAGTCCACTAAACCAACTACACTCCAATATTCCATTGAGAGGGATAGAGATTTACAAGATTATTTTCCAAGGGAGAGAGCTCTATTTCAGGAAAATCCCACTTTTCAATCAAAGGGGAAATATGTGAAGGTTCTTCCTCCAAAGAAGAACCAAAACAAAGGACCCCTCATTCATGATGTCCGAAGAGACTTGAGGAGGAGGAATATTTTCTTCACTTGCCTAGAACCATGGGCACCACGATATCTGTGTGCTGCAGGAGAGGCACACTATATAGAGGTATTCTCTAATAGTGATGGGGAGTAAGAAGAGGAGTTGGAAGGGGACAACAATTCTATGATAGCAGGAGAGGATCGACCACCACCATGAGGTGGGAATGGGGCATTTTCTCCAATTGGAGGGGCCCTTTCATCTTTGTAGGGAGTACCCAAATATATGACTTTGAGAGTCCGAGGTACAGTTCAGGGGAAGCAGGTATCGATATTGATTGATAGTGGGGACAAATGAAATTTCAATGATGCTCAGTTAGTGCAGAGGAGAACAATACCCTGATGATTTTCAAGGATTCTCAGTTTTGGTTCCAGGAGCTAGAACCATGCAGTGTATGAAGTATGTTCCAGATTTGTCTATCACCATGGGAACATACACTTTGACTAATCAATTCTTTGTGGTTGATATTCCTGACACCAATTTTATATTGGGTGTGAAATGGTTGATTACATTGGGGAATGTCACCACAAATTGGGAGACTTTGCAGATGGAGTGGATAGATAAGAAGAGTGGCTAGCATTAGGTGATTAGGGGCATGCACACCTATCCATCCCAGGAAGTCTCTACACATAATATGGATACTGATTTGTGCAGTGCAAGCAAGGATAAATTGGTGCACTCAGATATATAGTCTAATCTATACCATGAGGCATTCCAACAGAAAGGCCCCTAGACTAGAAGATGATCAAATATTTCTCACAACAAGTTGCACCATTCATAGTGCTCGCTGAGGAGGGAGCGTTGGTTGAGACTAGAACAGTGCAAAGGGCCTTTTATTGGCTCAATGAGGGAATGAGAAATTTTCTATTATCAACATTTCCATCTCTCACCAAGCCTCTTGTGCTGAAAGGTGGTGTTTCAAGAGTAGATGGTGGCTCAATCATGGTGCAAAGAGCTACTCTATAGCCTTTGAGAGCCAGAAGATACTTCCACATAGGAAGGAGTCTTCCATGTATGGAAAGGTATTTTTGGCATTCATGCATGCATTGCCAAAACTCGGGAAGTTTTGGATGGGCAATAGCTTCCAAGTGAACACTGATCACCATAAAATTGAATATTTTCTTGAATAGAAGCAGCTGCAAGGAAGGCAACAAATGTGGGATAGCAGTATTCTTACATGTGGCTTTGGCATTGAGCATGTCAAAGAGGGCAACAATGAGGTGATAGGTGCCTTATCACAAAGGCCATCATCGTTGTCATTGATGAGTATAGATCCATATTGGGAGTCCCATATGTTGGTGGAGTATTCCAAGAACCTCTTCACATGTGAGGTGCTTGATGGGAAGGTGATTAATGGGAGGTATAGAGTGATATATGGATTCATCTATTACCAGGATCATATGTTCTTGAATAGAGACTCCAAGTGCAACGAGAATATTCTACATGCAGCACATGACTCACTCCTCTTTGGTCAACAAGGTTTCATTTGGACATATTAGACCATTATGGAGATTCTCATGGGAGGGTCTCAAGGAGGATGTGCTCCAACATATTCAGAGATGTGTAGTTTTCTTGAAGAATAAGAAGAGAAAAAACCATTATGCAAGTTTGTTACAACCACTTACTTTTTCGGGAGAGAGATGGGAGATCTCATCTATGGACCTCATCACCAGCTTACCAATAGTACATGGTAAGGGTTGTGTATTTGTACTCATTGATCAGCTAACAAATTATTTTAATTCCTTTTCCATTTATATATAGTGCATTTCTCCACAAAAGGGAAAGCCTCTCTTTGGACTTCATGGTATTCTTGGGGCTACAGTCAGTGATGGAGATGACCACTTCCTAGAGGGCTTTGGGCAAGTGTTGTTCTATTTGGGGTGTACTTAATTGACACCAAATTCCCTTTACTAATTACAGGCATGTGATAAGATAGTGGAAACAAGCAAGTGGTTGTAAAGCCACTTACCACACTATGTTTTGAGGCAGTTAGGAGCAAAGGAGCATTGGTCTCACTTGAGGGACTATTGTCACCATCCAGCATTTGATATGGCACTCAGTGTGTCTCTCTTTTTTTATGGTGATGATGTTCTATTCACTATTGGTGGAATGGCTTGGGCAAGCAAGGTTCCTAGAACCAAAGGTTAGGTCCTAGAGAGTCAAGATATGTTCCGGTCTACAACCCATATACATTGAAAAATCAGTACAACCCAAGATTAGTAGCAGTTCTACACAGATAATAGATGGGGAGAGAGACAGTGTGGGGCAGAAAATTTGGTCTATCATGTTCATCTATACAACACATATACATTGAAAAATCAGGGGATCGAGAATCTGTTCTCTGGGCCACACATGGTGATCCATCGTGTTGGGAGAGTAGCTTATGGGTTGGAGCTTCTCATTGGGATTAAGATCTCCAAAATTTTTCAAATCCCATGCCTCAAGAAGGCCACTAGACAGTATGTAGTTTCCTCCATGGGTCTCCCACTTCTTTATTATGAGAGACATTGGGTTTTATCACCAAAGGATAACTTGGACACTTGGAAGGGGTAGCTAAGGGACAGACTGAATGGAGAGAATCTGGTTTAGTAGAGGAGTCTATTGGATGAGGACGCTACAAGGAAGGAGAGGAGGTTATGCAGTATCCATCCTTGTAGTTTCTTGAGGACAAACACATTTAGGAGGGGAGGAATGTAATATTCCTAATTATATTTCAGCTAGATGGAATATTAAATTTTTCTTTTGTTAATAAAATATATGAATAATAGGGTAGAGAGACCAATAAATCTCTTTAGTAGGAATAAAATCACTTCTAATGTGAATGTGGGTCATTATATCTTCTAAATAAATCACTTTTGGGTGTGAATAGGGGATAAACCATGTGGATAGGGTCAAGGTTGACCAAATTAACAACATTATCATAGAGGTAGTGGAGAGTTAATGAGAGACAACACAATTATGATGGAGGATTGTATGCATGAGAGTAGCATATTTAATGAGTGGGAGAAAGGGTGAGGAAGCTCATAAAAAATATAAGGAATAGGATGGATGCCATAGAATACATTATAATTATTGTTTATGTCTTTTCCTTTTATGACTTTCTGCATGCTTTACATGTTTACTAGAGTCTCATGTGCTGTTTAGCACAAGGGTATTTCTGAGTGGAAATCCCTCTCTCATCCTCGGGGGAATTCGAGTGCCTACACAGGAGAGGTTCATTGAGATTCATGTCCACCATCTGGCATAAGGCCAAGATTTAACCATCATCCAAATCGCAGTCTCCTTCAGGATTGTGTTGTTTTATAGGTCAGTAGTAGTGGAGGGTTGATTGACCCAGTTTCTGAGCTTGTTTTCTAGTGAGGGGAGAAACCCTTCATTTGGAAGGATATCCAGGAAGTTCCTTGAGCATTATTCCACCATAAAACATCAGGCCAAGAAACTACCATCACCTACAATGCAGTCTCCT